>JACCGJ010018897.1:0-52466 GCA_013407085.1 Atriophallophorus winterbourni | reverse complement strand
TAGTCTTAATATAAGCGACATATAGCGTGAACAATCAACGAAAAAAGCGAAAATCCTTGTTAAGAATATGACGTTATACACCGGCCATTTGATTTCGGTTAGAATATGAATAAAATTATTATGGATTGTCATTTGAACATTCACCACATCCGCCGTAGTTCACAATTGCTCTTGGTTTCGTAGTTATGGTCAGGTTTGTTTCTCAAGCGTTCCAATCGGCTGAGAGGATCAATTGCTCAACTTTTTTCAGAAGCATTGATAAGTGCTGTGTTGACATCGCTATTAAAACCACGATCAGAAGGATACTGACATGAATAATGGTACCTGATTTTATTTGCAATAGGCTTGTGCAAAGTGTCATCTTCAATTTCAAGTAATTTCACCATAATTGTTCCGGTTTTCTCCTATACGATACCCGTAATTAGAAAGTAATCATTCACTTGATAATATAATACACCGACTAACCAACTTTCTAACAAACTATATCTCACAAAATCGAGATTTAGATAACATATTTGGTGTATTTCGGATGATTGACTGTATACAATTACGATGCTTGAGCTGAAAAATGTCAAAAAACGATCAGGTTTATAAAATGTGATTAAGCACAAGAGATATAGCAGGCGTTAACGTACGAACAAAGTTTTCGCAAAATCCAACTAATGTCGAAAGTTTTGGCGCTCTAATAAATGTGCGCAATCATGTGATATTTGCCACTGAGTAGCTTATGATGATTCGAAATAGCTTCTATTATCACCAACAACAGGTACATGTTAACTTGAACTTCGAAATAACTTCATTAATGCAAGCATTGAGAAATCAGAAAAAATAATCACAACAACTTCCAGAAACAATAACCCAAAACGTCTTAAGGTAAAATCGAAACGACTATGCGATAGTTGTCTGCGCGGTTTTGTTTATATACAATGCTTTCATAGCATTTGGAAATCAAGTTTATTATCTGGAGTGCAGGCGTTGTCCTGTCTTACCAGGCAAAGTTTCTTCTAATGACAAGCGAACGGGCGATGGCGACACACGGGCGCTGCAAATCCAGTGTGCTTTGTGAATGTAAATCTCATACATCCATTAAAATAGTCAACCTAGTAAAAGGAACACATTTTCTTACACTATCACGACTTCGTGGATATATCGAATCACAAAAATGGTTTTAGTTAAAAACCTCTGTGACAAATCCAGAGAAGAAAAAGAGCTATGCAGTATAAAGTTGTATTTAACTGCGACCTGCTAACTCCTGCGACGGCATCGTTGTCGAAACTTATCAGCCTTGTTTTCTTTCTTATCTAGTGGCGCTCTAGATAGGTGCACTTGCTGCATGGCCATCGCCGCTGCTCCATTTTAAACCTTCCTTGAGTACATCTGATGTCACACCACGAGATGTATACCATCTCGCTTACGAATAGTTACACGGTACGCAGCATATATCAGTTGAAACCTACGGCTTCACTGAAGTATAACTCAGCGCCACGGGTCCGCTATCGACCGCAGATTAGATTCTCACATCTCATTGTACAGCTACTCTCTGCATCAAGCAAGGAATCCCCAATCAATAAGTAGCTGTCTCGCCAAGTTCAGCTATTCTCATTATGCGCAGGCTAATTTGGGATAAACGGGCAAGCACACTTTTGATCTGTGCAATAATAATACAGTTGATGAATACCAAAGTTGAGCTCTGAAACTCGGAACTTGGAACGTCCGGTCCATGCCCTCTGTATTTCATGAATATGTCTCCAATATGTGAAGTAACTTTCTTGTGGACCAAACAAGCTATGACCATTATTCGGTTTATTGCATTTGGTTTTAATATAACTGTAATCTGAAAAAACTGAATATTAATTTTCTTGGGTGAATCATTCCGGTTAACGTTTCACTGAACCGTGAAGTGCATGTTGATAACCTTTCAGAAACACGGTGCATCGTGTGAACTTCAAGTTGATATCAGTTCAACCGAACAACGAAGATGTGCACTCACTTAAGGCCATTGCACACAGAATAATCATATTCAAACTGAGTTATCATAAAAAAATCAATGGTCAGAGTCACAATGCAAGCGACACAACTAATCATATGGCAGAAAAGTAGCGTGAAGAAAAAAGAGAAAGAAGAAGAAAAGAAAAAGGAAAGAATTATTAAAATAGTGAAAAAAACATTTGAGAACAATGTTATGCACTTACGGGTTGATAACGACGGAAATATAAATAAAAATATTATGAGGCGTTATTTGCACTTCACCTTGTCCACCGAAGTTTAGAGTTGTCCGCGATTTGCTTATTATGAATAGGTTTATCCTCCATCGTTTCGTTCGCCTGACAGGTAAACTTTTTTCAGTATGCTAGGAAGAATCAATAAGTGTTGCGTTGTGAGTGCTATAGGATCACGATCACAAGGCAATTGACATGAATCATGATTTGATTTGTAATTCGCGTGTGCAGAGTGTCGTATATAATTGTTAAGCTAATTCCTTTATACGCTACACGTACTTAGACAGCAATCATTCCCATGATAATACAATAGAGCGACGGATCCAAATTCCAGCAAACTAGATCTCAGATATCGAGACTTTGATATCATGGTTCCTGTATTTCGGATTGTTCACCTTTCATTATTACCATGTGTAAGCTAAAGATTGCCAAAAGAAGGTCACGTTCATAAAATGTAATTGAGCACAAGAGATATAGCAGTATTCAAACTACCTACAAATTTCTCGGCGCTCTAATAAATGACCGCAATCAACTGATATTAACCAGTGAATGGCTCATAAAGCTTGCACATTGCTTCCATTATCACTTCAAACAGGTATATGTCAGCTTCGGGATAACTTTAATAATTCAAGCATTTCGAAAACAGATTTGATATTAGTGAGGGTTAATCCTGGCAATTTCGAATATAAAACGATGATTACAACAGCACGGGGATAGGGAGTGAGCAACACATTACTTTGCTCATTCATGAGCGACTTGATTGCTTTGTCAGAGAATCACTTTCTGAATCTTTGTCTGAACATCGTGGTTCGTTGTACGAGCCCTATATAACAGTGGCATACGAGCATAACTTTGTTTACCACTGTTTAACGGCTCACTATACCTAATCTTACTTTCTCCACCAGACGACGTCAAACAGCCAGACACCAGTAGAGGTGTGTAAGGGATTGGGATGTGAGCAACACATTGCTTTGGTCATCCATAAACGCCTCGAGTACTTTGACCAATAATAACTTCGTGACTCTGTGTCTAAACATCGTGGTTCTTTGTATGATCCCTATATAACCGTGGCATACAAACATAACTGTGTTCAAAACTATACCATTGTTTCGTGGGTCACTGAACCTGATCTTCTTCTTTCCACTTGACTATGGCATACAACCAGAAACCGGTATTGGAGTTAAAGGGATGTTGATGTGGGCAACACATTACTTTAGTCATCCATATGCGCCTTTAATGCTTTGATGAGGAATCACTTTCTTATTCGGTGTCTGAACACCTTGGTTCGTTTCACGAACCGTACAAAACAGTTTCATGAAAACATAACTTTGTGTACCACTTCACAACTGTTTCAATGCTCACTTAACTCGATATCACTGTATCAACCTGACGACGGCAAACAGCCAGAAACCCGTACTGTTGTGTAAGGGATTGGGATGTGAGCAACACGTTACTTTAGTCATCCATAAGCGCCTTGAGTTTTTTACAATGAATCACTTTGTGATTTTGGGTCTAAACATCGTGGTTCGTTGTACGAGCCCTATATAACAGTGCCATACAAGCATGAGTTTGTTCACCACTTTAACACTGTTTCAAGTCTCAATGAACCTGATCATACTCTCTATACCGGACGACAGCAAACATCCAGAAACCAATAGTGGTGTGTTAGAAATAGGAATGTGAGAAACAAATTGCTTCGGTCATCCATGAGCGCCACGAGTGCTACAAACAAGAATCACTTTGTGTTTGTGTCTAAACATATTGGTTTGTTGTACCAACACTATATAACATTGGCATACAAGCATAACGTTGTTTAAAACTTTACCACGGTTTCAAGGCTCGCTGAACCTGATCTTACGTTTTCCACCTGACGACGATGAAACATTTTGAAACCAGTAGTAGTGTGAACGAGATGGGGGTGTGAGCAACACATTACTTTGGTCCTTGATAGGTTTCAAAGGTTGTCACAGCCGGGGGTGGTAGTAGGAATGAGCCGCCTACTATTCATAAAATTCTCCCACGTGGCGTGCGTCTTAAATAGCCTCTGACAACCAAGTCCAACTCCTGACCTGCAGGAGTGGCTTTCACAAGCCCGGCGGAACTGCTCTTACTGACAGGAGAAGGGGCGAAGGCGGGTGACCAGCGCCATAAAACCAGTTAGCTCCGGGCAGATGGAGCTCGTCAGCTACTGGCAATCCATCTAGGGGAAGGAAAACCCTGACTATAAACCCCCATTGCCTTTTGGGTTACCCGATTGCGGGTAAGGCTTCGGGAAAAACCCCGAGGAAAAAATCCGGAGAGAAGCCCCCGTAGGTAGATAACTGGCGCACAGCGCGTTTATCTGCCAGATCCCTGCTGCCTTGTAGGTTGCACGTGGCTGTGCAAAGGCTAGATAGGTGTTTTCGAACAAACACCAAGTGGTGCTGGGAACATCACTTGTACACTATCCCCATGAAACTTCATGACGATGTCTCAACGTATATTTCAGCTCTCTGCTACAACGTTCCAGATACGCGACGCGCCCTTGGCTGTCCCAGCGGCTAGGGTAAAAATTAAGCTAGCTGGGGCCATAAATATCCGTAAGGTCTTTTATCTGGGATGTTGGAACGTACGGACACTGCGTGACGTTGGTAGTCAAGCAATCACGATGCGCTCTTTATTGGACTCCCAAGTAGATGTTGCTTGTCATTCCGAGGTCCGCCTTCCCGGACACGGATCTAAATCGATCAAGGTCCCCGGAGTCGATCGTAATTATTGGCTTTTTTAAAGGGGGCGCAAGGATGGATCTGGTCATCATGGAGTAGCGATAGCGCTCAGCGACCATGCTAAACAACCACTTATGGCATGGATGCCTGTATCTTCGAGAATTGCGGTGGTTCGGCTGAGGGGTCACCCTTTGAATATAACAGTCGTTTCGGTGTATGCCCCAACCCTATCAGCCGACCAAACCACAAAATACGATTTTTATAACCAACTTCAATCCGTAGTCGACAGAGTTGCTGCAAACGACGTACTGGTTGTGGCTGATGACTGGAACGCTCGTACAGGATTAGCAGGTTCCGCAACAAACCGAATCCTGGGAAAATTTGGCTTAGGGCAGCGCTGCGCGAATGGCGATCGACTGATCGAGTTTGCGGCCCACAATCACCTAGGCTTCCGAAACACTAAATTCCAGCACCCTAAAAAACACTTGGTCACATGGTACTCGAACGATGGTAGAAAGGCGAACCAGATCGATTATGTTCTAATTCGCGCACGTTGGATGTCTTCGGTGCTCGACTGTAGGTCCTATCGTGGAGCCGAAACAGGGAACGCAGCAGGCACCGATCACACACTTGTTCGCGCAAAGCTCCGACTTCGCCTGCTAAACCGCCAATGGAAAACTCCTAGGAAGCGCTTAAACTTGAAAGCCCTAGGAAACCCGGTCCAACGTAAGAAGCTCATTGACGATATTGCTGAGCGGTTGGATGGGAGTGATGCATCAGTCGAACATCAGTGGTCCAGACCGAAGACCGCTACTCAGACTGCAGCACTAAAAACGCTAGGCACGGCCTTTCGTCGCCGACGAGATTGGATTTCTCAGAACACCATCCAGCTCTCTGCCCGGGAAAGAGACGCCCGAATGCATGGTGCATCTGATTTTAACCTCCTTAGGAGAGCTGCTACACGATCAGATTGCAAGGATTGTCAGCTATATTGGGCAGAAACCGCATCTGAAATAGAAGCCGCAGCAAGTATAGGAGACTTTGGACGACTGTTTCGCCTGATTCGCAGAGCATCTGGAAGCTGTGGTTTTTGTACGAACCTTCGAGATTCGTCCGGACAGATGATATTTGACCTTCATCAAAATATAGATAGGTGGGTTGATCACTCCAGTCAGCTACTGAACCGCCCGTCATCTATCAATGCAGTATTCACTTACCCGATAAATAGCTGTGAATACCCGGTCAACTGCGATGCACCATCAGAATACGAGATATCAAGTGTTTTACGACGAATGCAGAATGGTAAATCGCCAGGTGAGGACGGAATTTCCGTTGAACTTATTAAAGCCTGTGCCGACGTATTATTATATCCGCTACATCGGCTGTTTTGTTCGATCTGGGAGACGGAAGTTTTCCCATCAGACTGGGGGATGTCTATCATTCTACCACTGCCGAAACGTGGAGATAAATCTGTGTGCTCCAATTACCGCGGAATAAGTCTAATCGACACCGCTGCTAAAGTGTTTGCAACGCTCCTGCTTAATCGCATCAGAGTTAACCAAGGTGAATTTCGTCCTGAGATGGTTTGCGTAGATAAAATATTTACTTTACGCAGGATCCTCGAGCACCGTGCACGGAATCAACAGCAAACGATAGCTCGCTTTATTGACTCCCGCGCCGCCTTCGAATCCGTAGACCGTGGTTGTTTATGGAACATCATGCTATCGGATGGGGTTCCTTTAAAGCTCGTCAACCTAATTAGAGCCTATAACAGCTCTAAAAGGGCACGGGTTGGTGTCTACGGTGACGAATCGCGTGAATTTAACTTGCACACAGGAGTCAGGCAAGGTTGACCGCTATCGCCGGTCATGTTTAACAATGTCGTAGACTGGATAATGAACCAGGCGTTAACAGAGTATCAAGGGGTGCAAATTTCAACGGATCTATGGATTGTCGACTTTGACTACGCTGACGATATAGTCGTTCTGGGCGACAATACCGAAAGGCTTCAAAGCGTTTTAGACCGCATTAGTGCCACTGCCGCGAAAGTCGGTCTTGAGATAAACGCGGCTAAGACCAATACATTTTTTTATTCCGACACACCAGGCATCCAGCCACTTCGCGTACAGGGTTGTCCGATCGAATACGTTCCAGTCTTTAAATACCTCGGCTCTAGTATATTGCTCAATGGTCAGGCGAAAGATGAAGTGAAGTTGAGGGTCGATCGTGCTCGTAATGCGTTTTTGCAGTTGAAAGGCACCCTTTGACGCAAGCCTGGGATCAGCCTAAAAACTGAGACGCGTGTTTATCAAGCAGCGATCCGCCCTGTACTGCTTTATGAATGCGAGACATGGCTTTTAAGGTCAGAGGATGTACGCAGATTAGAAGTGTTCGACCATTGGTGCCTAAGGGTAATCTTGGGCATCCGATATACTGACCGAGTATCTAACACAGCCGTACGAGAGCGTTGCAGCGGGCTATATCCACTTTCAGCTCACTTACAACGGCGAAGGCTGCAATGGTTTGATCACGTCTTCCGAAAGACAGACACAGCACTTCCAAAACTCGTCATCGATCCCAAACCCGTTCGCACCTGGCTTCACAAGGTGGTCAAGTGAAAACCTGGTTGTCAACTGTGAAAGAGGATGTAGACACCCTGGGTCTGCGTACCGACTACGGAGTTCGCAGGTGGGAACGAGACTATATCACGATCTGCAACGATCTCACTTCCGATCGACGTGCGTGGGCTGGTGCGATCCGATACATCAATGAAGCCGGCTAATCCACTCGTGAAGCAAGCCGCACAAAATGCAAATGCAAATGCTTCGTCCTTGATAAGCGCCTTGAGTGCTTTGGAAAACAATCACTTTGTGATTCTGAGTCTGAACATGGTGAATCGTTGTAAGAGACATATAAAACAGTGACATAGAAGCATAATTTTGTTTAAATCCTGACCACGTTCTCAGGGCTCACTGTACCTGATCTTACTGTCTCTACCTGGCGATGGCAAACGGCCAGAAACCGGTATTGGTGTGTATTGGATGGGGATGTGAGCACCACCGTATTATGTATTGTTATTTGAGAAATCACTTTACCGCCGTATTTCACAATTCTCAGCTATTTTTTAATTAGGAACAGGTTTATTACTCAATTGTTTTGTTCACCCCTCCTTTTCATTTGTTGCAGTTTTTCCGAAAGAATCGAGGGGTTTTGTGGTAACTAGGATTAGAAGAAAACTGACCTGAATCACGGTACATGATGTGATTTGCGAAGTTTCGTCTTCAAGATCGAATAAGTTCGACATCAGTGTTCCGCTGTTTTCTCATACGACACTTAAGTACTTGAACAGTAATCATTACCGTTATAACATGCTACAAGTTCGTATTCAAATTTCAGCAAACTAGATCACATATATCAAGATATTGATAACATGTTTGGTATATTCCTAACAGTGGAATGTTTACAATAGCGATATTTATGCAAGAAATTTGCAATAGTACGGTTAAGTTCCTGGAGAGAGATCAAGAGATATAACAGACTTTGGTGTATCTTAAAATGTTTGAGCTAATTCATTCACATATGCATGTTTAGCGCTGTATTCAATGTCTGCAATGACGTGATAGTGACCTCGGAGTAACTCATGATGCTTCTAATTGGCTTCCATTATCAATCACAACAGGTATATGTTAACCTTGACTTCAAAATACTGTTACGAAAACCGCGGCTAAGCTATTTGAAAGCTCTCTATATCACACATGAAGAATCGCTGGGGTAATATTGTCCTCCCCGGGAGATTTCTTTGTATTCAATCGACGTAAGTGACGCTCTACCACCAGTTGATCAATAATGGGCTCAGTTAGTGGTTCTAAAGTGTTTGATAATTCATGATGCAATAATTGCTTTTTAGGGCAGTAGACTTGAGAGTAAAAGCACGCAAGCGCATCCGCCGACTCTTGGACTGTGATAGTTAAACCTTATTCTGTCATGATCAGAAAAACACCTGGTTTAACTTTGGTTATGTCATTCATAATGTTGCACAATAGTTTCGGATTCGCTACCATTCGTTCCACCATATGTTGCTGGAACTGTTTTTTGTCCTGCCGAATTAGGGTGGTGACTTTGTTACGTATTCTGCAAAATTGTAACTAAGATGTAGGGGTGACGTTATTAAAATGAGTAACCCAAGCACGCCTTTTCAATGAAATCCATTCTCTAGTTCTGCTGCGAACAGAGAAACGGAGGGTGTGGACATCTTTCCTCTGAATATAACGATAGTTCGACTGGATTTGCATCTGAACGGAGTTAATCAGAGAGTTATAATGTGCATTTGAGTCACTAGAATCAAGTTGAACATCATTCAGCTCACGAAGTTCTTCCACGAGTCTCCAAATGTCGACTCTACGGATGATTTTAGATTCGTCACTGTGTCTCGATGTACTGCAGACATAATCGAACACGAGCATCAAATGGTCACTCCGTCCCAATGGAGCTTCATAGTGTACTAATTCAATAGCTGATTCGTTAGAATTCAGAACTCGGTCCATGACAGAGGGCCGATCTGTCACTCGCATTCGTGTGTGGTTGCAAACATGATTGTACAGAGGGATTAGTTCAAATACTTCTTGAAATTTGTGTTCCAGTGGGGTAATTGGGTGTTGATTTATCGAGTATAGCTGCGGGAGGTTGAAATCATCCATAATCAATATTCGAGAATGTGGCTGAGCGCTGGTGCGCTGAATTCTTTCAACCAGCACATCATTATGATCGACGGTCGAAGTTGGTGAGCGATATATAACCGCATTTGTACAGCTTTCACCAGCTTCCAGGTCAAGTAAACTCCACAGCGTGTCTGTGAGTGAAATATCAGTATCTGCAATGATATTAACATTGAAGTGCTCGTGATAATACAATACAACGTCGCCTACCAGGCCATCACGGTCATGACGAAAAAGTGTCACGTTAGGGATTGAGAGTTCACTGTCCGTAATACTGGGCTTATACCAGGTTTTCGTCAAAGCAATGAGGTTAGTGGACAGTTCCACACAGATATCGATGAGTTCTGCCAGCTTGTTGACTAAACATTGAGCATTAGTATATATACATTTGATCGATACGATACGGTGTAGCGATGAATCGGGTGATATAAGGTAAGGGATAGGACAATGTGATGCCAGATCAGGCTTAACAGTAAGTGCTCGTGAGGGTGTGACTTGCGGGCTAGTAATTGCGCTCCAAAAGTTCGAATCAACATTTTGTTCCGTGTATGATGTACTCGGTCCGACTCGGTTTGAGCCGGACCCACTCTTTCAGTTGATAATATAATACACCGACTAAACAACTTCCTAACAACATATATCTCACAAAATCGAGATTTAGATAACTTGTTTAGTGTATTTCGGATGATTGACTGTTTACAATTACGATGCTCGAGCTGGAAAATGTCAAAAACGATCAGGTTCATAGAATGTGATTAGGCACAAGAGATATAGCAGAAGTTAACGTACAAACAAAGTTTTCGCATAATCCAACTAATGTCGAATGTTTTGGCTGTCTAATAAATGCCCGCAATCATGTGATATTAATAACTGTTTCAAAATAGCTTCCATTATCACCAACAACAGATACATGTAAACTTGAACCTCGGAATAACTTTAATAATGCAAGCATTGTGAAATCAGAATTGATATTATTGCGGAATACTTCTGGACACGACTAAGTATTTAGTATTAATTGCGAAAATCAATGTAGATTTCGCAGTGGAAGTATGACTGTATGTATCATATTCACCGTAAAGCAAATTTGAGAAAAAAATGTTATAAGAACCTATGGTTTAGATAGACCAGATAGATTCCGAAGGTTTAACTACCCCTTACGAATTCGTAAGCACAAATTTAAATAATGTAGGCTTGATCGCATAGGCTGTTACTTAAAAGTACATGATCAAATAACGAGTATTATTGAAACTCTAATGCTTAATGGGATATATTAATGTTGCATTCATATTCCAATATCAATTGATTTCCAGGGATAGTTTCTCGTGTCGTTGTACCTTTCTCCATATCTGGATTTTGTATACACAACAACTTTCAGAAACACATAATGATAGCAGCTTCAGGTAAAATTGAAATGACCATGCGTTAGTTGTCTGCGCGGTGTTAGTGACACACTTTCGTTATCGGAAATGTTCTAATGGCGCTCAACTTGTATAGCATTTGCCAACCAAGTTCATTATTTGACGAACACATGTGGTCCTGTTTGACCCGGAAAATTGCTTGTAATGTCAAGAGAACGGACGTTGGCGACGCACCGGCGCTGGAAAACCAGTCTGCTTCGTGAATATAAATTTCACACGTCCATGAAATTAATTAACCTAGGAAGATAAACAAATTTTCTTAAACTTCCAGGTCCTCGAGTCTATATTCAATCTAACCAATGACTTCAGTAGAGAATCTCGGGGTAACATCCGAGGATGATAGCCAGCTATGCCGTATGACGTTGTCTTTAACTGAGACCTACTAAGTCCTGCGACGGCATCGCTGTTCAAAGTTATCAGCCTCGCCTTTTTATTCTATCCTTGTTTCTCTCTGGATATGGAGCACTCGCTGCATAGGCAATCACAAGTAATCCATATTATATTGTCATTGAGTTTAACTTACGGTCGCAAATATGTTGTGTACCATCTCGTTCACGGATAATAAGACGGTACGCAGCATGTAACAGATGAAAGCTATGGCTCCACTGGACTAAAGCTCAGCGTCACGGGTCTTCATTTGACGGTGAATTCGATTTTTACGTCTCATTTTACAGCTACCGTTCGCCTGAGGAAAGGTAGTCCCCAATCAATGAGGTGTCGTCTCGCCACGTTTACCTTTCGTCATTATGCGCAGGCTAATTTGGATAAACGGTTACGCAGACTGTAGATTGTCACAACAATAATACAATCAATTATTACTCGGAACTTGGAACTTCCAGTTCATGCCCCCTATATTTCATGAAAATGTCTTCAATATGTAAAGTTACTTTCGTGCGCACCAAACAAAATGAGACCATAATGTGGTGTATTGTCTTTGGTTTTAATATAACTGTAATCTGAAAAAACGAAATATCAATTTTATCAGGTTCTCGTTGGCATATTCAGGTGAATCATTTAAGTTAACGTTACGTTGACCAAGTGAAGTGCATGTTGCTGAACTTTCAGAAACACGGTGCATCGTGTGAACCTCAAGTTGATATCAGTTCAACCGAACAACGAAGATGTGCACTCATCCAAGGTCAGTGCAGAAAAATTGATCATATTCACTAGGGTTTTCATAGAAGATCAATGGTCAGAGCCACAGTGCTAGCGACAGAACTACTAATATGGCCGAAATATAGCGTGGATATTCAAACACAAAAAGCCAGATAACGGTTGTGAACATTGTGATGGAAACCAACGATTTGATGTTCATAAGAATATGAATAAACGTATTATGGCGTGTCATTTTAAATTCAAAACATCCGCCCTAGTCCACAGCTGCCCGCAATTTCTAATTATGAATAGGTCTATTACTTAATCGTTTCGTTCGACTGACAGGTTCACCATAACAGTTACTGTGTATTTTTATACGATTTACTTTATTAGACAGTAATCATTCTCATCATAATATGATTCACTGACCGATCCACATTTCCACAAACAAGATCTCAGATATCATGATTTTGATAACATGGTGGGTGCATTTTGGATGATTGACTGTTAACTATTACGATAGTTAATCTAGAAATTGTAATTAAAATGATCAAGTTCATAAAATATAATTAAGCACAAGAGATATAGCAGACATTACCGTACCTACCCAAATTTTGGCTAATCCAATACATTGTGAATGTTTTGGGTCTCAAATAAATATCCACAATCAAGTGATATTAACCACTGAGTAACCCATGAAACTTCGAAATAGCTTTGATTATCACTAACAGATAGCGAATGTTTACTATGAATTCCTAATAAATTAATGATAGCATAGTGGAGTCAGAATTAAGATTAGTTAGTCTTACTTCTTGTCGTTTTGAATCGAAATGGCTACGCTTTCGTTGTGATTGTCGTCGCGGTTTCAGGGATTAGCTCCCAATATAAACAAAGGTTTAATATCGCTCGTCTCATTTAGCATTTGAAAAGCATGTTCATTAACATTCTGGCACGCGTTGTCCTGTTTTACCTGGCAATAGTGGTTCTAATGACAAGATAAAGGGCGATGGCGACTGAATGGCGCTATAAAAAAGAGTCCTCTCTGTATTCAAAGCTCGTACTTTCATGGAGTCAGTCAACAAATAAAAAGGAAAACAAATTCTCAAACCTCCACGACCTCGAGGATGTTTGAAATAACGGAAATGGCTTCAGTTGTCAACCTCGAGATACAACCAGAAAAAAGGCTAGTCAGGCATTATAATGCTGTATTCAACTGAGATGACAGGCTTGTCCAAATTTATCAGCCTTGCTTTTTGTTCGATGTTTATGGCGTTGTGGATAGGGAGGGCTCACTGCATGAGCATTTGCTAGTAATCCATATTGAACTTCCCTCAATCAAATCTCATGGCACACATTAAGATATACACCACCATGCTCAGGGATAATAATACGGAACGCAGCATATAACAGTTAAAAGCTGTTGCTCCGCTGGAGTGGAGCTCAGCGTTATAAGTCTGGTTTCGGTGGTGGATTAGATTTTCAGGCCACCTTGTTTCTGATCAATTTTCTTGTGAGCTTGTAGTCAAAGAAAAAAAAATATTCTCCCCAAATCTATCAAGCAGCGATGCTTATCAGATTTAATCGATGTAAGCTTACACTGTATCTGATGTGAAGACCAGATACGAAAATCACATCACTTGGACGTACCCAAACGATTTTGCTGACTTATACTCGACGGGTCAGGCAGGCTACAAAACTCAAATGTGTCATTTTGATAAAACATTCAGGAAGTCTCAATTTCGTACGTTCGAACTGTAAAAAGGAGCTAAAAGATGTGAAATTACATTGTCAATGGTACTGGTTTCGAACATGATCTGAGATCCGATTAAGCTTCATAATGAGCTCAAATCAGTGCGAAACTGGAATCCGATTCTTCTTATATTGACCGTTGAGCAAACTTTATAAATATTTTGATGAAAATTTACTGATGAGTAGTCATAGTAATAACAGTTTGAGAATATGGCGACATGTGATGTGAATATGTAAGTTTGATATGATAATAAAACACAAACAATGTTACGTTTGTTAGCTTTTTTCAAATTCATCAAATACTCTGATTAAGGTCAATCTCTCTGTAATTGTTAATTTCGAATTAATAGTATGCATTTTATGGATTTGCTTAATACTTTACGCAATGTTTTTTTAATTTTTTTGACTGTGACTAATCGTGAATAATCGAAATCCATTGCTATACACGTGCGTCAATCAAATTTTATAGCTGGGCATATTCGGTAGCATTTCCACCTTCGAAAGCATATACTGCATCATTGACGACCATGTAAATCCTCCTTCATGTACCACAGACGTTTTCGCAGTTGGCGGTATTGCAGAATGTGGAATCAATATTTTGTGGTGAAACAAATACTCGCTATATATGTACCAATGGATGATAGCCATAAAATATATAGTGGGTGCATTCATAATTCAATTGTGTGAATTCATGTGGGTTCAATATACAGAGCCATTAGATGAGTGCTCTTTGTTTTAAGCATACAGATTCCATTTGAGATGGCAAATCGTGGTAGCGTTCAGAATATCCTGTGATAATGAATTCCACTGATAAAGTGACTTTCATTAAATTATGAGTGCTATGAATCGAGATAATTGGAATGACCATTATGTTTAAATGCAAATTGAATTCCATAAAATCTCTGAGAGTATGCGTTTCCTTACTCGGAGTTTAATATTCCAGGATCATGTCGCTCCTCACTCGAACTCGTGCGTACAATGTGTTAATCTTAGCATGCCTATTCGCTTTCGATATATCAAGCGTTGCCTTACATAAACTAGGTTCGACTCTTAGAGGTGAATTTTGTTAGAAAGCACAAATCTAATATACCATACAAATTCTGATAATTTGTAGGTTGAATATAGATTACAAGATTCAAAAAATTCAAATTAAGCCGGAAATGATTATCTTACAAGAATCAGAGGTGTAAATATAGGTAACAATATATATATATATAATAATATACTAAATATATAGTAATATATATACATATATAATATAAAATCAAAATCAATGAAACGATGATAGCGTATCAATATGTTAGGGCAGAATTCGGATTAGCTCTCATATAATCGTCAAGTTTTGATTCGAATATAGATAAACTGTGTGAGCTTACCAAATCGGAATGTAGGGAATTTCAAGCAAATTACACACGTTCCGAATAAAAATACATGCCGCAGTTTCATTTGGAATGTGGTATTCCCAACTTGCAACCATGGCCACGTCTGTTGCTGGAAGTTCGAAGGTGGAATAAAAAGTCCAGTGATTTGGAAACAGTAGTTTTTTATGCGAGGATGAGATCACCTCGAATTATCCATTGTACAAGTGTCTAGATGACTAGTTATAAAATAATTGAGGAAAAAGTATGGATTATATCTAGTTTCATATCAATCCGTGAGAAATATCTTTGGATTTGGTTTATGCTCTTTAGATAATTTCATCCTAAACAGTCTATTTGATACCATCAAGAATTTCAGATATCATAATGTGAAAAAAATTGCAACTGATGCTAATTTGATGCTTTTCTCATACATTTTTAATCAATTGTCAAGAGAAATAATGGTGGGTTTGAATATTACTGGTACAAATATCAGTATTATTAATATTGCATTGTTGTGTGTAACGTTTTTGCTAATGCTTTGCGGATGTGTCTACGTGATTTAGCTTATAGTGTTAAGAGTGAAGGTTAATGTGGCATTCGCAGTGGAAGTGCGATCGTATACATGATATTCTCTGTTAAGCTAATTTGCGAAAAGAATGTTAGAAAATCTATGGTTTAGATATCAGTTTTCGACGTTTTGTCGAAGGCCTAAGATTATGTATTCATAAATCGAATTCAGCATGGTTGATTGTTCAGGCAGCTATCCTAATCTGTGTAAAACTAGATGAACAAATAACGAATGTAATTAAAAAACTTATGTTTAATGTGTAATATTAATTTGGCAGTCATATTCAAATTCGAATAAATTTACACATATCGTTTCTGATGTGGTTGTATCTTTCTCCAAATCTGGATTTTGTATACCTGACATCTATCGAAACACCAATGGATACCACCTTTAGGTAAAATCGAAAAGGCTACGCTTTCGTTGTGATCGTCGTCGCGGTTTCAGAGATAAGCTCCCAATATAAACAATGCTTCAATGGCGCTCGTCTCATATAGCATTTGAAAACCAAGTTCATTAACCTACTTGCACGCGTTGTCCTGTTTCACCCGGCAATAGTTGTCCTTGTGAGAAGATAAAGGGCGACGGCGACTGAATAGCGCTTCAAAAAAGAGTCCTTTCTGTATTTAAAGCTCGTACTTTCATGAAGTCAGCCAACAAATAAAAAGAAAAACATATTCCCAAACCCCCACGACTTCGAGGATGTTTGAAATAACAGAAATGGCTTCAGTTGTCAACTTCGAGAAACAACCAGACAAAAAGGCTAGTCAGGCATTCTAAAGCCGTATTCAGCTGAGACGACAGACTTGTCCAAATTTATCAGCCTTGCTTTTTCTTCGATAATTATGGCGTTCTGGATAGAGAGCGCTCACTGCATGAACAATTGCTAGTAATCCATATTGAACTGACCTTGATTAAATCTCATGACACCCATTGAGATTTAAACCACCTTGCTCAGGGATGATACTACGGAACGCAGCATATAACAGTTAACAGCTGTCTCCGCTGGAGTGAAGCTCAGCGTTATAAGGCTGGTTTCGGTGGTGGATTAGATTTTCAGGCCGCATTGTAAAGACGCCTTCTGCTTAATATAAGAAGTCCCCAATCAATAATGTACCATCTCGCCAAGTTCAGCGACTTTCATTAGCGAATCGTAATTATGGATGAACGGAAAAGCAGACTCTGGGAACATTGAACGTCCGGCCGATAAACTCAGGATTTCATGAGAATGTCTCGAACATATGAAGTTACAACCTCGTGTACAAAACACAGATATGAAAACAATCATGTTAATTGACAATCTAATGCGAACTAAAATATACGACATTTTGGTGGTGATCGGTGAATTTTCGTCACACAATTTGCTCAAACATTTGTTAGCAAACGTGATAGATACGATAATATCGGAGATAATCCTGATTTCGAAATTAGGTTTCCCATCTAGTTCCCTAATAGAACAAATAGTGATAAATGTTTCAATGCATGGTTAAGCTTATATTTATTTTATACGAGGCGTCACGGTTTATTTCAACAAATTTTAGAAAATATCCATTCTGAATGTCACTATTACCTATTTGTGAAATTCAGTTGGATGCACATAAATGTATTACAAGGGCGAATGTTCAAATAATTCACAATCATGATAAACAGGAAAACGCGTTTCAATACATGATTTAACTCGACGACGCTTATGCACAAAATAACCATCAGCTACAGTAAACATGGTTATAACACATCTGTAAGCTGAAAAAACGAGAAATAAATTTTCTTAGGTGCACATCGGCATATTCTGGTTGATCATTTGAGTTAACTTTCGGTTGACCACGTTTAATGCTTGTTACTAAACCTTCAGAAACATGGTGCTTTGTGTAACTTGAAAAAGATATCAGATTACAAAACGCCGAATGATGTGCACTCCTCGATGGTGTGTGCAGAAAAACAATTAGAATCACACTTTTTTATATTCACACTAAAATTGAAATAAAAAACAAAAGTCATATATACGAAGCCAGCGATACTAGTCTTAATATAAGCGACATATAGCGTGAACAATCAACGAAAAAAGCGAAAATCCTTGTTAAGAATATGACGTTATACACCGGCCATTTGATTTCGGTTAGAATATGAATAAAATTATTATGGATTGTCATTTGAACATTCACCACATCCGCCGTAGTTCACAATTGCTCTTGGTTTCGTAGTTATGGTCAGGTTTGTTTCTCAAGCGTTCCAATCGGCTGAGAGGATCAATTGCTCAACTTTTTTCAGAAGCATTGATAAGTGCTGTGTTGACATCGCTATTAAAACCACGATCAGAAGGATACTGACATGAATAATGGTACCTGATTTTATTTGCAATAGGCTTGTGCAAAGTGTCATCTTCAATTTCAAGTAATTTCACCATAATTGTTCCGGTTTTCTCCTATACGATACCCGTAATTAGAAAGTAATCATTCACTTGATAATATAATACACCGACTAACCAACTTTCTAACAAACTATATCTCACAAAATCGAGATTTAGATAACATATTTGGTGTATTTCGGATGATTGACTGTATACAATTACGATGCTTGAGCTGAAAAATGTCAAAAAACGATCAGGTTTATAAAATGTGATTAAGCACAAGAGATATAGCAGGCGTTAACGTACGAACAAAGTTTTCGCAAAATCCAACTAATGTCGAAAGTTTTGGCGCTCTAATAAATGTGCGCAATCATGTGATATTTGCCACTGAGTAGCTTATGATGATTCGAAATAGCTTCTATTATCACCAACAACAGGTACATGTTAACTTGAACTTCGAAATAACTTCATTAATGCAAGCATTGAGAAATCAGAAAAAATAATCACAACAACTTCCACAAACAATAACCCAAAACGTCTTAAGGTAAAATCGAAACGACTATGCGATAGTTGTCTGCGCGGTTTTGTTTATATACAATGCTTTCATAGCATTTGGAAATCAAGTTTATTATCTGGAGTGCAGGCGTTGTCCTGTCTTACCAGGCAAAGTTTCTTCTAATGACAAGCGAACGGGCGATGGCGACACACGGGCGCTGCAAATCCAGTGTGCTTTGTGAATGTAAATCTCATACATCCATTAAAATAGTCAACCTAGTAAAAGGAACACATTTTCTTACACTATCACGACTTCGTGGATATATCGAATCACAAAAATGGTTTTAGTTAAAAACCTCTGTGACAAATCCAGAGAAGAAAAAGAGCTATGCAGTATAAAGTTGTATTTAACTGCGACCTGCTAACTCCTGCGACGGCATCGTTGTCGAAACTTATCAGCCTTGTTTTCTTTCTTATCTAGTGGCGCTCTAGATAGGTGCACTTGCTGCATGGCCATCGCCGCTGCTCCATTTTAAACCTTCCTTGAGTACATCTGATGTCACACCACGAGATGTATACCATCTCGCTTACGAATAGTTACACGGTACGCAGCATATATCAGTTGAAACCTACGGCTTCACTGAAGTATAACTCAGCGCCACGGGTCCGCTATCGACCGCAGATTAGATTCTCACATCTCATTGTACAGCTACTCTCTGCATCAAGCAAGGAATCCCCAATCAATAAGTAGCTGTCTCGCCAAGTTCAGCTATTCTCATTATGCGCAGGCTAATTTGGGATAAACGGGCAAGCACACTTTTGATCTGTGCAATAATAATACAGTTGATGAATACCAAAGTTGAGCTCTGAAACTCGGAACTTGGAACGTCCGGTCCATGCCCTCTGTATTTCATGAATATGTCTCCAATATGTGAAGTAACTTTCTTGTGGACCAAACAAGCTATGACCATTATTCGGTTTATTGCATTTGGTTTTAATATAACTGTAATCTGAAAAAACTGAATATTAATTTTCTTGGGTGAATCATTCCGGTTAACGTTTCACTGAACCGTGAAGTGCATGTTGATAACCTTTCAGAAACACGGTGCATCGTGTGAACTTCAAGTTGATATCAGTTCAACCGAACAACGAAGATGTGCACTCACTTAAGGTCATTGCACACAGAATAATCATATTCAAACTGAGTTATCATAAAAAAATCAATGGTCAGAGTCACAATGCAAGCGACACAACTAATCATATGGCAGAAAAGTAGCGTGAAGAAAAAAGAGAAAGAAGAAGAAAAGAAAAAGGAAAGAATTATTAAAATAGTGAAAAAAACATTTGAGAACAATGTTATGCACTTACGGGTTGATAACGACGGAAATATAAATAAAAATATTATGAGGCGTTATTTGCACTTCACCTTGTCCACCGAAGTTTAGAGTTGTCCGCGATTTGCTTATTATGAATAGGTTTATCCTCCATCGTTTCGTTCGCCTGACAGGTAAACTTTTTTCAGTATGCTAGGAAGAATCAATAAGTGTTGCGTTGTGAGTGCTATAGGATCACGATCACAAGGCAATTGACATGAATCATGATTTGATTTGTAATTCGCGTGTGCAGAGTGTCGTATATAATTGTTAAGCTAATTCCTTTATACGCTACACGTACTTAGACAGCAATCATTCCCATGATAATACAATAGAGCGACGGATCCAAATTCCAGCAAACTAGATCTCAGATATCGAGACTTTGATATCATGGTTCCTGTATTTCGGATTGTTCACCTTTCATTATTACCATGTGTAAGCTAAAGATTGCCAAAAGAAGGTCACGTTCATAAAATGTAATTGAGCACAAGAGATATAGCAGTATTCAAACTACCTACAAATTTCTCGGCGCTCTAATAAATGACCGCAATCAACTGATATTAACCAGTGAATGGCTCATAAAGCTTGCACATTGCTTCCATTATCACTTCAAACAGGTATATGTCAGCTTCGGGATAACTTTAATAATTCAAGCATTTCGAAAACAGATTTGATATTAGTGAGGGTTAATCCTGGCAATTTCGAATATAAAACGATGATTACAACAGCACGGGGATAGGGAGTGAGCAACACATTACTTTGCTCATTCATGAGCGACTTGATTGCTTTGTCAGAGAATCACTTTCTGAATCTTTGTCTGAACATCGTGGTTCGTTGTACGAGCCCTATATAACAGTGGCATACGAGCATAACTTTGTTTACCACTGTTTAACGGCTCACTATACCTAATCTTACTTTCTCCACCAGACGACGTCAAACAGCCAGACACCAGTAGAGGTGTGTAAGGGATTGGGATGTGAGCAACACATTGCTTTGGTCATCCATAAACGCCTCGAGTACTTTGACCAATAATAACTTCGTGACTCTGTGTCTAAACATCGTGGTTCTTTGTATGATCCCTATATAACCGTGGCATACAAACATAACTGTGTTCAAAACTATACCATTGTTTCGTGGGTCACTGAACCTGATCTTCCTCTTTCCACTTGACTATGGCATACAACCAGAAACCGGTATTGGAGTTAAAGGGATGTTGATGTGGGCAACACATTACTTTAGTCATCCATATGCGCCTTTAATGCTTTGATGAGGAATCACTTTCTTATTCGGTGTCTGAACACCTTGGTTCGTTTCACGAACCGTACAAAACAGTTTCATGAAAACATAACTTTGTGTACCACTTCACAACTGTTTCAATGCTCACTTAACTCGATATCACTGTATCAACCTGACGACGGCAAACAGCCAGAAACCCGTACTGTTGTGTAAGGGATTGGGATGTGAGCAACACGTTACTTTAGTCATCCATAAGCGCCTTGAGTTTTTTACAATGAATCACTTTGTGATTTTGGGTCTAAACATCGTGGTTCGTTGTACGAGCCCTATATAACAGTGCCATACAAGCATGAGTTTGTTCACCACTTTAACACTGTTTCAAGTCCCAATGAACCTGATCATACTCTCTATACCGGACGACAGCAAACATCCAGAAACCAATAGTGGTGTGTTAGAAATAGGAATGTGAGAAACAAATTGCTTCGGTCATCCATGAGCGCCACGAGTGCTACAAACAAGAATCACTTTGTGTTTGTGTCTAAACATATTGGTTTGTTGTACCAACACTATATAACATTGGCATACAAGCATAACGTTGTTTAAAACTTTACCACGGTTTCAAGGCTCGCTGAACCTGATCTTACGTTTTCCACCTGACGACGATGAAACATTTTGAAACCAGTAGTAGTGTGAACGAGATGGGGGTGTGAGCAACACATTACTTTGGTCCTTGATAGGTTTCAAAGGTTGTCACAGCCGGGGGTGGTAGTAGGAATGAGCCGCCTACTATTCATAAAATTCTCCCACGTGGCGTGCGTCTTAAATAGCCTCTGACAACCAAGTCCAACTCCTGACCTGCAGGAGTGGCTTTCACAAGCCCGGCGGAACTGCTCTTACTGACAGGAGAAGGGGCGAAGGCGGGTGACCAGCGCCATAAAACCAGTTAGCTCCGGGCAGATGGAGCTCGTCAGCTACTGGCAATCCATCTAGGGGAAGGAAAACCCTGACTATAAACCCCCATTGCCTTTTGGGTTACCTGATTGCGGGTAAGGCTTCGGGAAAAACCCCGAGGAAAAAATCCGGAGAGAAGCCCCCGTAGGTAGATAACTGGCGCACAGCGCGTTTATCTGCCAGATCCCTGCTGCCTTGTAGGTTGCACGTGGCTGTGCAAAGGCTAGATAGGTGTACTCGAACAAACACCAAGTGGTGCTGGGAACATCACTTGTACACTATCCCCATGAAACTTCATGACGATGTCTCAACGTATATTTCAGCTCTCTGCTACAACGTTCCAGATACGCGACGCGCCCTTGGCTGTCCCAGCGGCTAGGGTGAAAATTAAGCTAGCTGGGGCCATAAATATCCGTAAGGTCTTTTATCTGGGATGTTGGAACGTACGGACACTGCGTGACGTTGGTAGTCAAGCAATCACGATGCGCTCTTTATTGGACTCCCAAGTAGATGTTGCTTGTCATTCCGAGGTCCGCCTTCCCGGACACGGATCTAAATCGATCAAGGTCCCCGGAGTCGATCGTAATTATTGGCTTTTTTAAAGGGGGCGCAAGGATGGATCTGGTCATCATGGAGTAGCGATAGCGCTCAGCGACCATGCTAAACAACCACTTATGGCATGGATGCCTGTATCTTCGAGAATTGCGGTGGTTCGGCTGAGGGGTCACCCTTTGAATATAACAGTCGTTTCGGTGTATGCCCCAACCCTATCAGCCGACCAAACCACAAAATACGATTTTTATAACCAACTTCAATCCGTAGTCGACAGAGTTGCTGCAAACGACGTACTGGTTGTGGCTGATGACTGGAACGCTCGTACAGGATTAGCAGGTTCCGCAACAAACCGAATCCTGGGAAAATTTGGCTTAGGGCAGCGCTGCGCGAATGGCGATCGACTGATCGAGTTTGCGGCCCACAATCACCTAGGCTTCCGAAACACTAAATTCCAGCACCCTAAAAAACACTTGGTCACATGGTACTCGAACGATGGTAGAAAGGCGAACCAGATCGATTATGTTCTAATTCGCGCACGTTGGATGTCTTCGGTGCTCGACTGTAGGTCCTATCGTGGAGCCGAAACAGGGAACGCAGCAGGCACCGATCACACACTTGTTCGCGCAAAGCTCCGACTTCGCCTGCTAAACCGCCAATGGAAAACTCCTAGGAAGCGCTTAAACTTGAAAGCCCTAGGAAACCCGGTCCAACGTAAGAAGCTCATTGACGATATTGCTGAGCGGTTGGATGGGAGTGATGCATCAGTCGAACATCAGTGGTCCAGACCGAAGACCGCTACTCAGACTGCAGCACTAAAAACCCTAGGCACGGCCTTTCGTCGCCGACGAGATTGGATTTCTCAGAACACCATCCAGCTCTCTGCCCGGGAAAGAGACGCCCGAATGCATGGTGCATCTGATTTTAACCTCCTTAGGAGAGCTGTTACACGATCAGCTTGCAAGGATTGTCAGCTATATTGGGCAGAAACCGCATCTGAAATAGAAGCCGCAGCAAGTATAGGAGACTTTGGACGACTGTTTCGCCTGATTCGCAGAGCATCTGGAAGCTGTGGTTTTTGTACGAACCTTCGAGATTCGTCCGGACAGATGATATTTGACCTTCATCAAAATATAGATAGGTGGGTTGATCACTCCAGTCAGCTACTGAACCGCCCGTCATCTATCAATGCAGTATTCACTTACCCGATAAATAGCTGTGAATACCCGGTCAACTGCGATGCACCATCAGAATACGAGATATCAAGTGTTTTACGACGAATGCAGAATGGTAAATCGCCAGGTGAGGACGGAATTTCCGTTGAACACAGTAAAGCCTGTGCCGACGTATTAGAATATCCGCTACATCGGCTGTTTTGTTCGATCTGGGAGACGGGAGTTTTCCTATCAGACTGGGGGATGTGTATCATTCTACCACTGCCGAAACGTGGAGATAAATCTGTGTGCTCCAATTACCGCGGAATAAGTCTAATCGACACCGCTGCTAAAGTGTTTGCAACGCTCCTGCTTAATCGCATCAGAGTTAACTAAGGTGGATTTCGTCCTGAGATGGTTTGCGTAGATAAAATATTTACTTTACGCAGGATCCTCGAGCACCGTGCACGGAATCAACAGCAAACGATAGCTCGCTTTATTGACTCCCGCGCCGCTTTCGAATCCGTAGACCGTGGTTGTTTATGGAACATCATGCTATCGGATGGGGTTCCTTTAAAGCTCGTCAACCTAATTAGAGCCTATAACAGCTCTAAAAGGGCACGGGTTGGTGTCTACGGTGACGAATCGCGTGAATTTAACTTGCACACAGGAGTCAGGCAAGGTTGACCGCTATCGCCGGTCATGTTTAACAATGTCGTAGACTGGATAATGAACCAGGCGTTAACAGAGTATCAAGGGGTGCAAATTTCAACGGATCTATGGATTGTCGACTTTGACTACGCTGACGATATAGTCGTTCTGGGCGACAATACCGAAAGGCTTCAAAGCGTTTTAGACCGCATTAGTGCCACTGCCGCGAAAGTCGGTCTTGAGATAAACGCGGCTAAGACCAATACATTTTTTTATTCCGACACACCAGGCATCCAGCCACTTCGCGTACAGGGTTGTCCGATCGAATACGTTCCAGTCTTTAAATACCTCGGCTCTAGTATATTGCTCAATGGTCAGGCGAAAGATGAAGTGAAGTTGAGGGTCGATCGTGCTCGTAATGCGTTTTTGCAGTTGAAAGGCACCCTTTGACGCAAGCCTGGGATCAGCCTAAAAACTGAGACGCGTGTTTATCAAGCAGCGATCCGCCCTGTACTGCTTTATGAATGCGAGACATGGCTTTTAAGGTCAGAGGATGTACGCAGATTAGAAGTGTTCGACCATTGGTGCCTAAGGGTAATCTTGGGCATCCGATATACTGACCGAGTATCTAACACAGCCGTACGAGAGCGTTGCAGCGGGCTATATCCACTTTCAGCTCACTTACAACGGCGAAGGCTGCAATGGTTTGATCACGTCTTCCGAAAGACAGACACAGCACTTCCAAAACTCGTCATCGATCCCAAACCCGTTCGCACCTGGCTTCACAAGGTGGTCAAGTGAAAACCTGGTTGTCAACTGTGAAAGAGGATGTAGACACCCTGGGTCTGCGTACCGACTACGGAGTTCGCAGGTGGGAACGAGACTATATCACGATCTGCAACGATCTCACTTCCGATCGACGTGCGTGGGCTGGTGCGATCCGATACATCAATGAAGCCGGCTAATCCACTCGTGAAGCAAGCCGCACAAAATGCAAATGCAAATGCTTCGTCCTTGATAAGCGCCTTGAGTGCTTTGGAAAACAATCACTTTGTGATTCTGAGTCTGAACATGGTGAATCGTTGTAAGAGACATATAAAACAGTGACATAGAAGCATAATTTTGTTTAAATCCTGACCACGTTCTCAGGGCTCACTGTACCTGATCTTACTGTCTCTACCTGGCGATGGCAAACGGCCAGAAACCGGTATTGGTGTGTATTGGATGGGGATGTGAGCACCACCGTATTATGTATTGTTATTTAAGAATTCACTTTACCGCCGTATTTCACAATTCTCAGCGATTTTTTAATTAGGAACAGGTTTATTACTCAATTGTTTTGTTCACCCCTCCTTTTCATTTGTTGCAGTTTTTCCGAAAGAATCGAGGGGTTTTGTGGTAACTAGGATTAGAAGAAAACTGACCTGAATCACGGTACATGATGTGATTTGCGAAGTTTCGTCTTCAAGATCGAATAAGTTCGACATCAGTGTTCCGCTGTTTTCTCATACGACACATAAGTACTTGGACAGTAATCATTACCGTTATAACATGCTACAAGTTCGTATTCAAATTTCAGCAAACTAGATCACATATATCAAGATATTGATAACATGTTTGGTGTATTCCTAACAGTGGAATGTTTACAATAGCGATATTTATGCAAGAAATTTGCAATAGTACGGTTAAGTTCCTGAAGAGAGATCAAGAGATATAACAGACTTTGGTGTATCTTAAAATGTTTGAGCTAATTCATTCACATATGCATGTTTAGCGCTGTATTCAATGTCTGCAATGACGTGATAGTGACCTCGGAGTAACTCATGATGCTTCTAATTGGCTTCCATTATCAATCACAACAGGTATATGTTAACCTTGACTTCAAAATACTGTTACGAAAACCGCGGCTAAGCTATTTGAAAGCTCTCTATACCACACATGAAGAATCGCTGGGGTAATATTGTCCTTCATCGGGAGATTTCTTTGTATTCAATCGACGTAAGTGACGCTCTACCACCAGTTGATCAATAATGGGCTCAGTTAGTGGTTCTAAAGTGTTTGATAATTCATGATGCAATAATTGCTTTTTAGGGCAGTAGACTTGAGAGTAAAAGCACGCAAGCGAATCCGCCGACTCTTGGACTGTGATAGTTAAACCTTATTCTTTCATGATCAGAAAAACACCTGGTTTAACTTTGGTTATGTCATTCATAATGTTGCACAATAGTTTCGGATTCGCTACCATTCGTTTCACCATATGTTGCTGGAACTGTTTTTTGTCCTGCCGAATTAGGGTGGTGACTTTGTTACGTATTCTGCAAAATTGTAACTAAGATGTAGGGGTGACGTTATTAAAATGAGTAACCCAAGCACGCCTTTTCAATGAAATCCATTTTCTAGTTCTGCTGCGAACAGAGAAACGGAGGGTGTGGACATCTTTCCTCTGAATATAACGATAGTTCGACTGGATTTGCATCTGAACGTAGTTAATCAGAGAGTTATAATGTGCATTTGAGTCACTAGAATCAAGTTGAACATCATTCAGCTCACGAAGTTCTTCCACGAGTCTCCAAATGTCGACTCTACGGATGATTTTAGATTCGTCACTGTGTCTCGATGTACTGCAGACATAATCGAACACGAGCATCAAATGGTCACTCCGTCCCAATGGAGCTTCATAGTGTACTAATTCAATAGCTGATTCGTTAGAATTCAGAACTCGGTCCATGACAGAGGGCCGATCTGTCACTCGCATTCGTGTGTGGTTGCAAACATGATTGTACAGAGGGATTAGTTCAAATACTTTTTGAAATTTGTGTTCCAGTGGGGTAATTGGGTGTTGATTTATCGAGTATAGCTGCGGGAGGTTGAAATCACCCATAATCAATATTCGAGAATGTGGCTGAGCGCTGGTGCGCTGAATTCTTTCAACCAGCACATCATTATGATCGACGGTCGAAGTTGGTGAGCGATATATAACCGCATTTGTACAGCTTTCACCAGCTTCCAGGTCAAGTAAACTCCACAGCGTGTCTGTGAGTGAAATATCAGTATCTGCAATGATATTAACATTGAAGTGCTCGTGATAATACAATACAACGTCGCCTACCAGGCCATCACGGTCATGACGAAAAAGTGTCACGTTAGGGATTGAGAGTTCACTGTCCGTAATACTGGGCTTATACCAGGTTTTCGTCAAAGCAATGAGGTTAGTGGACAGTTCCACACAGATATCGATGAGTTCTGCCAGCTTGTTGACTAAACATTGAGCATTAGTATATATACATTTGATCGATACGATACGGTGTAGCGATGAATCGGGTGATATAAGGTAAGGGATAGGACAATGTGATGCCAGATCAGGCTTAACAGTAAGTGCTCGTGAGGGTGTGACTTGCGGGCTAGTAATTGCGCTCCAAAAGTTCGAATCAACATTTTGTTCCGTGTATGATGTACTCGGTCCGACTCGGTTTGAGCCGGACCCACTCTTTCAGTTGATAATATAATACACCGACTAAACAACTTCCTAACAACATATATCTCACAAAATCGAGATTTAGATAACTTGTTTGGTGTATTTCGGATGATTGACTGTTTACAATTACGATGCTCGAGCTGGAAAATGTCAAAAACGATCAGGTTCATAGAATGTGATTAGGCACAAGAGATATAGCAGGCGTTAACGTACAAACAAAGTTTTCGCATAATCCAACTAATGTCGAATGTTTTGGCTGTCTAATAAATGCCCGCAATCATGTGATATTAATCACTGAGTAGCCTATGATGTTTCAAAATAGCTTCCATGATCACCAACAACAGATATATGTAAACTTGAACCTCGGAATAACTTTAATAATGCAAGCATTGTGAAATCAGAATTGATATTATTACGGAATACTTCTGGACACGACTAAGTATTTAGTATTAATTGCGAAAATCAATGTAGATTTCGCAGTGGAAGAATGACTGTATGTATCATATCCACCGTAAAGCAAATTTTAGAACAAATGTTATAAGAACCTATGGTTTAGATAGACCAGATAGATTCCGAAGGTTTAACTACCCCTTACGAATTCGTAAGCACAAATTTAAATAATGTAGGCTTGATCGCATAGGCTGTTACGTAAAACTACGCGAACAAATAACGAATATAATTGAAACTTTAATGCCAAATGGGACATATTATTGTTGCATTCATATTCAAATATCAATTGATTTCCAGGGATAGTTTTTCGTGTCGTTGTACCTTTCTCCATATCTGGATTTTGTATACACAACAACTTTCAGAAACACATAATGATAGCAGCTTCAGGTAAAATTGAAATGACCATGCGTTAGTTGTCTGCGCGGTGTTAGTGACACACTTTCGTTATCGGAAATGTTCTAATGGCGCTCAACTTGTATAGCATTTGCCAACCAAGTTTATTATCACATGTGGTCCTGTTTGACCCGGAAAATTGCTTGTAATGTCAAGAGAACGGACGTTGGCGACGCACCGGCGCTGGAAAACCAGTCTGCTTCGTGAATATAAATTTCACACGTCCATGAAATTAATTAACCTATGAAGATAAACAAATTTTCTCAAACTTCCAGGTCCTCGAGTCTATATTCAATCTAACGAATGACTTCAGTAGAGAATCTCGGGGTAACATCCGGAGATGATAGCCAGCTATGCCGTATGACGTTGTCTTTAACTGAGACCTACTAAGTCCTGCGACGGCATCGCTGTTCAAAGTTATCAGCCTTGCCTTTTTATTCTATCCATGTTTCTCTCTGGATATGGAGCACTCGCTGCATAGGCAATCGCAAGTAATCCATATTATATTGTCATTGAGTTTAACTTACGGTCGCAAATATGTTGTGTACCATCTCGTTCACTGATAATAAGACGGTACGCACCATGTAACAGATGAAAGCTATGGGTCCACTGGACTAAAGCTCAGCGTCACGGGTCTTCATTTGACGGTGAATTCGATTTTTACGTCTCATTTTACAGCTATCGTTCGCCTGAGGAAAGGTAGTCCCCAATCAATGAGGTGTCGTCTCGCCACGTTTACCTTTCGTCATTATGCGCAGGCTAATTTGGATAAACGGTTACGCAGACTGTATATTGTCACAACAATAATACAATCAATTATTACTCGGAACTTGGAACGTCCAGTTCATGCCCCCTATATTTCATGAAAATGTCTCCAATATGTAAAGTGTAAAATGTGCACTCATCCAAGGTCAGTGCAGAAAAATTGATCATATTCACTAGGGTTTTCATAGAAGATCAAGGGTCAGAGCCACAGTG
Source organism: Atriophallophorus winterbourni (assembly GCA_013407085.1). Lineage (NCBI taxonomy): Eukaryota > Metazoa > Platyhelminthes > Trematoda > Plagiorchiida > Microphallidae > Atriophallophorus > Atriophallophorus winterbourni. The sequence goes on along the minus strand of JACCGJ010018897.1, from coordinate 22,584 downwards.
CTAGCGACAGAACTAATAATATGGCCGAAATATAGCGTGGATATTCAAACACAAAAAGCCAGATAACGGTTGTGAACATTGTGATGGAAACCAACGATTTGATGTTCATAAGAATATGAATAAACGTATTATGGCGTGTCATTTTAAATTCAAAACATCCGCCCTAGTCCACAGCTGCCCGCAATTTCTAATTATGAATAGGTCTATTACTTAATCGTTTCGTTCGACTGAAAGGTTCACCATAACAGTTACTGTGTATTTTTATACGATTTACTTTATTAGACAGTAATCATTCCCATCATAATATGATACACTGACCGATCCACATTTCCACAAACAAGATCTCAGATATCAATAGTTTGATAACATGGTGGGTGCATTTTGGATGATTGACTGTTAACTATTACGATAGGTAATCTGGAAATTGTAATTAGAATCATCAAGTTCATGAAATATAATTAAGCACAAGAGATATAGCAGACATTACCGTACCTACCCAACTTTTGGCTAATCCAATACATTGTGAATGTTTTTGGGTCTCAAATAAATATCCACAATCAAGTGATCTTAACCACCGAGTAACCCATGGAACTTCAATATAGCTTTGATTATCACTAACAGCTAGAGAATGTTAACTATGAATTCTTAATAAAATAATGTGAGCATTGTGGATTCAGAATAAAGATTAGTTAGTCTCATTTCTTGCCATTTTGAAAATGAATCGACGATTGCAAGAGCATACACATTTCGTATTGAGGGTCCATAGTAAATAATGTAGAAACGTATACAGGCAACCAAACTCAGTGACCGTGGAGTCCAAATAAAATGGCTTGCTTAAAAAGACAAAATTGGACCCACAGCAATAATTTACTTGATAACACTAATAATATTATGCCACGAATTAATTATGTTAACCGCTCAATAATTTCAGTGTTCCGGCGCTTAATTGTCAGAAATTCAAATCGTAATGAACTAGTTTGCGAAGTGGAGGAGAAATAAAAATACGATTCTTCATACACAACAGAGATCAGGTGTCAAGAAAAATTTATTACATAGGTTATAGTAAGTCAGAATTGTTTTATTAGATCCGGCAGTCTAACATTGTTTAGTTGCATGCATGAACCGACCAACATATGTGCTCCTTTATATCTTAAATCTCAACTAGAGACACAAAATGGTTAAACTGAAAATCACTATTTCTAACCGTCACAGCATTGCTCGATCACAAATGCAAAAGTTGCATTCAAAGGTTGTTTCACACTGAGGTGATAAGTGATGAAAATATATGCAACAACAGCAAAACTCCATTTCTGGAGAAATGATTTAGATGATTCGGACAATGAAAACGTTAGATTATGAATAAATGTATAAACTCCATGGTAGGTTAGCATAATGAGAATAATTACAAAATATATTTGTGTGAGCGCATGAAATCCGAAAAATCACTTAGCGCTTTTCGAAGAGTGTGTGACTATCATCGCTTCACTTTACTCACTCGACGTGAAATACACAACACACGATGTCCATTTTGCACCAAATCAGCATCTCCTTCACAAACATAAGCATTTGTAAATGAAACATTGAATTTAAATTTAATTTAAATTGTTTTAAATACAGCAGTCGATTACAGCCAGGTCTTTTCATGTTTCGCAGTACACCTCAACGGTGTAGTATATACTAATGTAAACAGCGCATTAGAAAGTAAAGCAAAATATCTATGAAGAACATAATATAATAATGTCGACTAGATAGAATTAAGCACTGAAAACCATCAACAATATTCTTCATCATTCATAGAATTAGAGCTTTCAAATCATATTCAAAAATGGAATAAAGTAAATACAATCCAAATGCAAATTGTGTTGATAATTTTATATTAACTTCATGCTCAATCATGATTTACATGTAAATAGTCATTCGTTAATTTGATTTTTTAGAAAACGCATTAACCATATGCAATAGATAAGGGAGCTCTAGACTTGTCAATATTGGAACTTAAATTAATGAGCAGAGGTCATTTGCACCGCTGTTTTCTTTACAAACACGAGATATTTTCACGGACGTTAGTGATATCGTCACCCATTTGGAGGCTTTCATAGGAACACGAATACTACCTTCACACAAATGATATACACAAACTTCAAAAATGTTCCCTCAAACAGAATGCGTTTATCTGACTTTTCACAAATATATGAGCACAAGTTATTGCCTAATCAATATGTTTTACATTCAGATTACGATGCCAATTTACGAATTAGATAATGTAATGAACGATTGTGATATTTTGTCCATGAAACTGCAGACATAATACGTGAAAATATTATTGAATAATTTTAGCGCTTATGAGCATGCGAAGAGGACTAAATTTCATTATGAAAAATAAACATTTATTTGCTTTGCAGTGCCATATGCGACTGTAATAAAACAACAAGTACAACAAGTACATAATGCAAGGTAACGCAGGGAAACGCATGCCAAAATGATGAATTTGTGCAGCAACATTAAAACGTTTCAATTTAATAAATGAATATTATTGATTTCAACTTAATTTATCGCAACGCCAATTTTAATGAATTCTAATGTATTGCATTGAATGAAACTAACAACGAAAGCATAAAAATAAGAATCAACAATGAAACAATATTCGAATAACGCGGTATATATCAGCAATCCGAATGCAAAATCCTTATTATTGAATGTCATTTAAGCAATCAACACAACTACGTAATTACTGGGCATAACGTTCCTTTTCTCCTAATTCGCTCGTAACTGTCATATAGATAATCAAATTACCTCATATATTTATGCTTATTGACGTCACCTAGAAATTCGTTTTTAAAACTTAAATAATGCAACTTCACTTGATATTTGTGTTATCGATTAATTAATTACCATACCTAGATAGTAAATGTGATTTATAAATAATGCCGATCTTGTCATCGCAACTGTTCCAATTATTTCTTATAATGCTATTGTTTTATACAGCTCCAAGCCTTTTATTGGTAAATGATTGCATCTCGTATAATTAATCTACATGTTGTATCAATATTGTCTGTTGCGAATAAGTAAAACTCGGATCCTCAGGTTTAATTATCAAAGGTATATTTTAATGTATATCTGTAATGCATCGGCGTATATCGAACAACCATTGTGAAGAGGAGAGTTAAGTTGAGTTAAGGCAAGATGATATATTTATTTCGGCCAGCTTATTGAACATGATGAATTACGTTTTTTCTTCCAAATAATTATTCGGTTTAACACAAACAGCTTGACAGTTTATCTAGTAGCATGTGGCAATCCTCTTCGTGTACAAAGACACTAAAATCTGGTACATTTCAACCGTAGTTAACCATTGGCCATAATAGTGAAACTTCAGGTTTGATCTGTTTAGCTCAATTTTAATTGGTTATTTAATTTACATTGAAGTATATAAGTAAGTTAGAAAACACATATGAGATGTTTACAACAAAAAACATGAATTTTGCAATTGTCGCTGTAACTCTTTTCGGCAAGTATAAATTTAAATACATATTGAGTATATAATTTGATATTTAATTTTTTATAAATTCGAATTTTCATTATATGTATTGATATCTGCCAATTTCGTAAGAAATAAAAAAGCATACATATACAGAATGTTGAGATACATTATGTCAAACTGTTTCAAGATCATGCGAATCGTGAGGTTATTGTTCAAAACTGATGATTGGAAACTGCACAAAATCTAGCATAGAGTGTTTATGTGATGAGAATCAATGCAACCGACCATATTTATGAACGTCTATCTAGTATCCTATTATATTTTTCTCGTGTATTCGTGTTAAAATAAATAGATAAATGATCTGCGATAATAACATATTTGTTAACTTGCAATAAAATATTTAGATATCATGTTCAAACTGGCATTTGGCAAAGTCAATGTCTGTGAGTTCAATCTTTAAATACATCCACAATATGTCTTTAAATTTTATTTATCATTTTCAAGCTTTCTTCAAACGAAAAATTCAATATTTTATTAATAAATGAATTTCAGTATTTCAAAAAGAGTTTTATTATTGATGACAACTCTCAGGTAGCCTTCGAGTAATGTTGGAGAACGCTGGGATGAAAGAATGAAAAAAATATCACTGGGTTGCCTAAACTGCTCTGAGTACAGCGACTGAAGAGACGTCGTCTGTGCATGCTCTAGCGCAGGCGCATAAGAGCTAACGTTCTGCTGACATATATATGCTTTACTCAAATACCTCGATATAATCAATGGCAACATCTTGATCGCAGTCATAATCAGTATCTTCCAGTACACATTCGTGATAAAACTGCCACTGTTTCTTTGACGCATTTCGTGTATGCTTTAAATGGAACACTTTACAGACAGTAATGGTATCCGAGCCAAACAGAAACGTACGATTTCGTTATATATTACGGTATTGTACAGCTATTCACTTTTTTCGAGAAACATAATGAATCTTGAATCTATTGAACGATTTGACCCGAACTCCGATGATGCTGCAATTTCATACGTTTGACAACAAATAATTTCGGCATAGTTGTAATCCTCAAAACCATACGATGGATAGAGTTAACCTTTTAATTGCTCAATAGCATTGTGTGCCAAATCTCATTATCCATAAATAAAAAATTCACATTTTATTATATACACGTCATTCAGACGTGATTCCATTGTTTCTTTATTTAATTTTATACTATTATATATATATATATATATAATATTATTATATATATTATTATTATATATTATTATTTTATAGCAATTGATAATGATGATTCAATATTCCGTAAGTAATGTCATTCAAAACGTTACAGCGATTCAAAGTTGGAATTTATAATACATTCTCTCATTTCAGGTGACAGATACTACCGTAAGAATTATGCTGTTTTCTGTTATGTCTGTAACCTTGCAAGCACGATTGGGCTATCATTCGATCGATCTATCGAGTTCGAAAACTTATTGCATTCAGCATGTAGTATACGGAGTAAAATTGCACTATCCAACAAACAAGATATATGATTGCTTACTGATATCAAACGGTACATTTTTTTTGTATCGGTAGTTGCGCACCTGCTAGCAATGTCATCTTACCCCATGAAATGGTTTGCAGAGTGTGCAATTTTCGTGAACGCACAGTACCATTGAGATTTGCTTATGCTTGAAACAATGAAGGAATGGCAAACAAGTATATCTATCATGCTCTTGTTGTATAATTTTGGAACGACCAACATATTGCGTTACGTGTCCCTACACACATGGAGCGATGGAATTACTGAAATATCGAAAATAAAAACTGTACGATTTTTTCACCCTAAAATTATCAAATATATTTGAATCCGTTTCATACTCGACAATACACTGTTCAGCTTAGCGAAACAAACTTTATGTAGTTTGTGAATTGCATATTTACATGACAAGTAAAAAAAACATATACCTCCCAGTCTCTCAACATTTAACCATTTAAGTCGGTCGATGCTTTCCGTGCATTGTTTTACAAATTAGAGGCTGGCCTAATCTTGCATGTAACGTTCTCAATAATTATGTCCGTTGAATTATATTTTATTTGAAAATCTTAGTAGCATATTGAAATTACAACACTCCAACCGTTATTTCATGCAAAAATTTTGGGATGTTATGGCGCTATTTGATATAAATTGACGAACTTTCCATTAAGGAAAAAAGGATCGATGTTATATTCATATAAAAACTTAACAAATATCTGAGAAATAGCATTTATTTCGTTTATGAGCTTCACTTTATTTAATGCTTAGAGTCCGTATGCGATAAAATCACAAATAACATTTATCATTATGTGAAAAATTTGTAACTCATGCGACTTTGATACTTTTCTCATATTTTCAATTGTCAAAGTGAATGAAGGTGAGATTCAATAGTAATAATATTAACATAGGAAATAACAATTATCATATTTTGAATATTTTTTCATCTCGTGCGAATTTAATACTTTTCTTATGTTTGAAGACTACAACTACGGTGAGATTTGATATTAATAATTTCATTATTGTAATTCATAATATTAATATTAATCATTAACAAAAAATAATATTTGACTTTTTGTGGTCAAATTGTTTGCTAATGCTCTGTGTGTATACGGCTACATGAATTAGCTTATCGAGGTAGCTGCAAATCAAAATGTGGCTCTTGCAGTGTAATATCGGTCGTAGACATAACATTTACCCTGAAGCTAATTTTAAAAACGTTTTACAGAAAATCAATTGGAAACTGCTTCATCGTTCATCCTACCTGCGAAATTATATGAATGAATAACACATTCGAATTAGAAGATAATGTATAATAAGAAGGTATTCAAATGCCAGTTACATTTAAATTCGAATAAATTTCAATATACCTCGTTGGTTGCATTTTTATCCTACCTCAAATTTAGCTTTGCATATGTGACAATTATGGAAAACACCACATGATAAGCGCATTTGGCATTATCGATATTGAGTTGCAATGGTGGCCATGCAAATATGTCTTCGGTATTAATCCTAATTTCAAAATTGCTCTAATGGCGAGCATCTCATATAGCCTCTGAAAACCAAGCTTAGCTCGTCAACCTGCACGCGTGATTCTGTCTTATCTAGAGGTACATGCATCTACAGATTTCTAAACAAGCGTAGGCAACTAAGCGATTGCCTTGTGTTAGTTGGGTTAATATGCTCATGATGGTTCTTAATCTAAGGGAACAGAAACCCTCATATGAAACCTCCACTGAGTTGCGGCTACTTTTAATCACGAAAAAGGTTGCAGCAGTCAATTTTAGGGTAATTTCCGAAGCAAGAATCCCGTCCTGTCATTTCCTGTGGCAATTTTCTGTACAAATGTATCAACCTAACTGTTTATTTGGTTAAATTGTAGATCGGTTGCACTTTCGGCATGACCAGAGCTAGTTGTCCATTTTGCAGTGCCCTAAAGTTAATCATGACGCAACAAGGGAAGGCACACTCTAGGCTGTTCATGGATAGAAACACGGGATTCAGCATATTTACACTTCTTATTGGAAAGCTACCGCGCGCCTCAAGCTTGAGGGTCACTAATCAATATGTTACCTTCTCGCTACGGTCTGTAATACTCATTGGCGACAAGCAAACTCAAGTTTACAAGACTGTCGAAACGAATTAATAAACAACAAAGATCAGCTCTGAAATTGTAAAAAACCGGATCGTCGAGATCATGATCACAGAAATTCAATATCACAGTTTTAAGAAAAAACAGCGTTGATTACCACTGAGGTAAAAATGCTGAATTTTAATGCAGCTGCACTGTTTAACAGAGATTATTATGCTAACAGGAAGAGATTACACATTTTACGGGAATGCTAGTGTTTTAATGAGCCTCGGCCTAAGTTCATTTGCGTTTTCCGTGCAAATTCAGCTTGGTAAATGCAGCATAAACGAGGTGCCGCTTGAGTTAATGGATAGGAACTCTGAATCTGAAATGCATTAATGGTACCATAACGTTGGTCATGGTTTATGCATGGAGGCTCTTCGTGACGCCTGTTGAATAAGACGATTTTAATCGTGACCTCATATTGTGGTTAATCATATTGTCAATGGACAAAGTGAAAGACGCTAAATTGCTTACAAAAGTTGGTCCGCAAAGCGTGTTTATCGTACAACGACAGCGCCTTTTGCGTGGGCTCGGCCACTGATGCAACAAGGAGATTGGGCGTTGTTATGAACGGTTAATTCTGTGGTGATTTGTAATTAGGAACTTGACTATTAAACAAACCCCGCCTGTGGTACAGAGAGGTTGGCAAAAGAGTTATGGAAGCTCGTAGCATTTCAGGTTAGATGGGAGGAACTTGTTCTTGACGGTTCACATTGAAGGCATTGTTTGAATCGTTGTTTGCATGTTAAGGAGTAGCAAATGAAGCTTTTCTCTAGTGAACGCTGATCACGCCGCGGGCATGCAACTGATGTCGATCAACTGAGTTCTGCTCATCATATTGATCGATGCGCGTGAAGTTTTAACATTCTATTCAGTGTTTATAATCATTCAAAATTCTGTGAAACAAGAAAACAAAACTATATGATTATAATACAATCCCAATGTGGTTATCGACCTGAGAAGGCGAACAACAAAAAGCAACTTAAATAAATATGCTTCAGATCTGAGGATTTTGTGGAAATAGAAAACCTGAATACTTTTTTTGTAAAATGCACCATGTCTGTATATTTGAGGAATACTTACAAACTGATAATCTCAATTGAAATTATGTGACCACAAATAATCTTTTATTTTCATGATAAATTTTCGCTTCATCGAGTGAAAATTTGGGCGACTTTTGCTGTGGTCTAATTGCGAGCGCTTATAACGTTTGAGCGGTTGACAACAACTGAACATCGACATACTACACCTTCTTTCTTCAATCGACTAACAAGCACCTAAATTCAAGCTGGGCACGTACAATGTTGTAGAACAGCTCTATGAGAGCATCTTAAACATTTGTCTCTCCATTGCTGGCAGGTGGATTTTATAGCACAAGAGACGTAAGATACACATATCACCACTCTATTCCAGAATAAATCTGACAGAGATGACTGCAACCAACTCGGGAAATCTAACTTCTGAATGTTTTGGGATTACCTTCTGCTAAATTCTTACAGATCGGGCGAAAGGTTTACTCCGAATCGAAATGAGGGTTCCGCATTATAGTGTAATCTTGCCCGTACGCTGTTTAAACTTATATTTGTTCTGCTCCTGAAGTCAGTTTTCAGCATGAGAACAGAAGTCAATTACCTAGGCACGCATAGTGATGGTAAGCTTTCAAAACCAAAAGAGTTGAGTGCACAAAGCTGGGCACAGGATATGCAAATCGGTGACCACTTCTTTGCCAACACTACAACTATCATTGCTTAATGTAAAGATCACCTCCAGCCAAAACTTGGACCGTTATTCTTCGGAATTTTTTCAGCACAACATCAGCATGAACAATATCAATGTCCTTAGTAATAGCATTGTATCTCCTTCAACCATCTCTGGTTATAGCTGTGAGCTTGAACTAAAATATCATTTTGCATATATTGGTTTAAATGTTGCGAATAACCTCCCTCGGAGAATGATAAGCGGATTCGAAAAAAATGGTTTCATTTTATTGCGATTAAAATCTTGTGTTTGCATGAAGCGGTTGTTTACTGTAAATATAAAACGTTGTTTGTATCATACTGGTTTATACTTCATGCTCTAGTGTACCGCAAATTATCGTGTACCACGGCGCAAATAAAAGAAATGATGTTCAATCATTTAAATTAACGAATAATTTAGTGTATGTTGAACATAAGTTGGATAACCAAATTGCATAATAATGTTCTTTCTCAAGCTGATTTAGAGAGCATGTTAACCATAATACGACAGCGCCCCTTGCGGTGGCTTGGTCGAGTATGCAAGAAATCTACTCTATGGTGGGTTTCAATATATAACTCGACCATTAGACAGACCAGTCCTGCGGTAGAAATGCCTATACAAACCTGATATGGAAGCTCTTGCCGTTGAAATGCGATTTCAGTCAAACTTTCACATGACCGCTTACTTAGAAGGTAGTGTTTCAAGCGTAGTCTGCAAGCTCAGGAGGAGAAATGTCCGCTTTTACGTGCTTAACGCAGATTACGGCGCCAACATACTGCTGCGCTAAAAATCGGACTGTTTAGTTTTTCAAGAAGCTGCAGAAAACATCCTCCCTTGAATCGCAGGATATTGCGGGATGGTTTTGCGGAATGTTTTTGTAAATTGAAACAAACCTATATATTTGATAGACAATTATATTGTGATAAACTAGATAGAAATTTTCTGCTAATAAATACTGTCCGATTTCATTATATATTTGTGGTTCACTCAAGTAATGATGTACGCAACTGTCGCCGTCGATGCAAATATTCAACAGGCTATGAATTTCGGTTCAACAAAAGATGTGCTCGAAAGAACTTTAGAAACAGTAAGTATTTTCATAAATACTAATACAAATTCTTTACTCAACACGTGTTTGCTCAATCAGCACAAGTTGAGAAATTGATTAGCTAATGTAATATAACTAAGAAATTGAAAATTTACATCTCAGTAGATTATGAGAATATTTGCACGTTTTCTTCCAGATAAAGGGAAAATCCTATCACAGGGTGTCGTCACACCGTTACACGTATGACCCAGAAAAACGTGTTCTGCATTTTGTCGCCAGAATTCATGCTAATATTAAGCGACGTGGTAAAGATTTTTCGAAATTAACTACCAATTTTCTTTTGAAAATCGAGTTTGAAAAAATTGGATACAATGTGGTGGCCGTCACAAGTGATAAATTCCAATTCCCGTCTTGTGAGTGAAACGACAGATGAATGGTTATATATCGCTCAACATTATTACATTGACAAAACATATAATGTTAAACAAACTGTTTGATTCCAGATAAGGAGAATGAAGGAGGATACCGTAAGTTTTTAATTATATCCAGAAAATGGTATAAATACTCAAAATTATTATTCGATTACAATCATCGAAATAATCGAAATTTTATCCTGGTTGTCAAATATTGTTTCGTTAAATCATTGATCATAATTTTCCGTATATTTTTTACTCGATTTGAACTACTGTTCCATTAGTAGTAGTGATGAAGTTGTTATAGTTTCTTACTATCTTCTTGTGAGTGAAACGATAGATGAATGGTTATATATCGCTCAACATGATGTCGTTCATATTTCGATAATTAATTTCAAGAGAAGAATCACTTTAAAAATCATGTGAAATATCACGATACGCAAGACGCAAAACGTTTATAATTTATTTGCAAATTACGTAAGCATTTTTCAGCGTATCGTGTAATTAAACCGCATACGATGAAATAACACGAATTCTATGCTTTACTTAATTACCATTGTAAAACTATGTAGAATATTTGATGACATACATTTTGAATTTGACTGGAACGTGTCTATTATAAAATTTATCTTTCGTATATTGTTCATTTCCACTTCCACAGAATTTCTTTACTTGTCACACTTGTGTGGCGACCTTACCTCAACACAACTAATTATAAAACCAGAAACTCAGCACCTAATTTTACTACCAGTAAGTATTTATATGAACCTGTTTCGTTATAACATAAGCGCATTTGTTTGGCTTTCTAACAGTTCATTTCAGATTTTCGAAAATTCAACTTATTATGTAGATTTGAAACAATCGTTCACATAAAATTCCATGGAAGTTTTAAAACCATGTATTTGTAATTTGTTTTGAGTAAACGACGATGTTTAAGTTAATATTCATAACACGCTAGAAAACTTTATGTATCGAAATAAATAAACAATATCCGAGTTAAAACTAAATAAAATGCCTGGCATTCTTTAGAAGTTGAACATTTTCCCGTTCATATTAAGATGAGAGATTCATTAATTTATTGTCACGAAAAGCACAGAGCTTCACAATAAAAGAATGATAAAACATTTTTTTTCAACAAAAAATAAGTAACAATTAATCATGTAATGTCATATATATTCCAGCTAAAAAGTTACCATGAGTCAATTCGCGGGTGTGGTCAAATGGTTATGCAACAAATAATTGTGATAATTTTAAATGAAAAAAAAACGATCCGTAAAAATATTTTCGGGAACGATAATAATAACCGTGCAGTGAATGCTACATGTGTTGAAATCATGTGGCTCTCCAGATGGTTGCAACTGGTTTCAGGAAAGAAGGATATAAAAATTCGCTTCAGTATACGAAATAGCTTGGAAGCCGCATGTATATGAACTGAATATTACTCCGGTGCCGCGTGATAAAACTCCAATGTCCCTTTCCTACTCGGAACAGCTTAAAACCTTATGCCATTAGTAATACTGCTATGGAATGGCCTACAAATTTGCAACACGTCACAATTTTGGATATTGACATCTATGATGGTACGTAGGCACCACTTACAGAGAGCATCAAATACAATTCAAAGCTTTACACTGTACGCAATTGATATTATATGCGTCCTAAGTTCAATATAATCAGAAAAGAACATAAACTTGCATGAGACCGTCATTGATAAGTCAGAACTCTGAGAAACTATGCGGTAATATTCTAAAGGCTTAAATCTCTCGTGATTGTACTACGTTGATTCGAACGGTAGCCTTGCTCACGATGAGGTAAAGTTGAAGCCACACAAGTAGCTGTCAGCTCATGTCAATCTGATTAAGCTTCTGTAGACTTTACAAGTTATCAATTTGGTGAAAGTTTCAAACATTTTCAGATAGCAAACATGGAAGGCAGCTCGTTCGAATTAGGTTTATGTTAATTCATTTAACACCACCAAAATGTTTCGCAAGCTTCTGTTATAATTAGGTAATCCATCCAATGATCTAAATATACTAAATGCTTCACTATACGGCAGTGAAACCTGGGTCACCCACGCAAGACACGAACTGAAGCTGAATGCTTTCCATCTACAAAGCATTTGTCGTATCTTGAACATATTGTGTTGGACAGAGTGACTAACGCTGAAGTGCTTTCAAAAGCTGGTTCACAGAGCATGTTCACCCTATTACGTCATCGCCACCTGCAATGGCTTGGTGATGTCCATAGAATGGAAAATGGTCGTATTCCGAAAGATCTACTCTACGGTGAGTTGCAATTAGGAAGTCGACCATTGGGCAGACCGCACTCGCGGTACAAAGATGTTTGCAAAATAGATATGAAAGCTCTTGACATTTACCCCGCAAGCTGAGAAGAACATGCTCTTTACCGCTCACTTTGGAGGCATTGTGTAAAGCGTCGACTGCAAGCCGGGGAGGAACAAATACAGCTCCTGACTGCTGAACGCAGATCACGCCGCTGGCGTGCAACTGATGCAATACAACAGAGTTCTGACTATCGTTGCAAGCGCTGTGGGGGAGATTGTTCCTCCCAAATCGGACTGTTTAGTCATTCAAATAGTTGCAAAACATGAAATTCATGCGATGTGATGTAAATCCATGGTCAACATCGACCGACGGAGACCAACAACAACTTTTATTTTACGTAGGTCCAGTGTGTGGAACAATTCTTTATACCAGTCCATTTAAACGCGCTTCAATACAATTTTTAGCAGTGATTTCCTTAGATAATGTCACCTTTAGTCTGGTTCGACATGCTTGGTAAACGTAACAAACAACGAGACAAATATCTTCATTACCAATTTTTACGAAATCCGAGGTCAGTGGTTTATCGCCTTTTGTGAACACGTTTGCCAAAAATGCTTAAAATGTGAAAGACCTTGCGATAGGTAAATACACCTGTTGGAACATCGCACACGTGCAGCACGATACAGTTTGTTCTTTTTCCGGGATGGTTTGCTGAGTGTTGTGAGCAGCATTGTTCAGTGGTACAAAAGTTTGTTAGAGTGTGCAAGAGAAATGGTCCTTCCGGCCGATCGGAGATGAATATCGTGAGCGCAACTGAATACGGCGATCGCTTCGGCAGTTTATCATACGAAGTTGTGAATATAAATTGTCGTTAAATGACTCGTACATAGCGTTCATTAACGATATAAGTTTTTAATCAGACCAAGACTTCAAAAAATCATTTGGTGTATGTGGGTAAATGTTTCACGTAAATCGAACGAAATTCCAGAAATGAACAACGGGATTTCACTAATAGAGAGTCCCGTTGTTTGATCACAATTGGATATACCATGTTTCCAACTTCACAGCAATGCTCTCATTGACTTTTGCAGATTCAACCGCTCCTAGACAGATTCAATGATGGAAATGTCAAGATAAATGGGGCCGGAAAAAAAGTAGAGAAGAAAATGGTCTTCTTAGTGAAGGTCGATCTGAAGTATCACGAGGAACCAAAGAATCTCCAGGGTATCTGGTTTGCTGAACCTTGGGCTGCGTTTCCGAAACTGTTATACGATAATGTGGTTAAGCCTCGTAGAAAATTTAAACAAAACTTCGAATTTGAATACGTAGATGACAGCCGTGAGTTTTATTCGTGTTTGAGTGTTGCCAAAATCGAAAAGGATAATTGAATTTTACCGCTACATTTTCAGATCAAATTGCCAGATACTTTTGATTTGCGCACAATTTAGCATTGACCAGTAATGTCACATGCAAATATTATAGCGTTCACTGAAAAGAATCGCCCAACATATATGATTTCGAGGAGATGTAGAATCATCAACGTGTTTGAGTATTTTTGTTATTTATTATAAATACGATGTGTTTTTCGGCGGAAAAGAACACAACAATTATCGAACATAATAATTATGTTTTGAAAATGTTGATGAATTTTTTTCAATCATTAAATATCGTGTTACACAAGTTATTGTCGCAGTAAAAATTTATTTGCGGAAAAACATTTGGTTTAAAATGGGAACTTACATTAATTGAGTAAACGGTTGACGAGCCTAAACTCTAATAAAACTTAAGACATTTGAAATAATAATAGTAATTATTATTATTATCCCGTATTAATGCATACGTTCGTATTTCATAACTCAAAACAACAAGCGAAACCTAAATTAATTGGTGAGCGTTTATTTCTCAAAAGCATTTCCACTAGTTTTAATTATTGCTTAGTTAATGTTAAACTATAACTGTTCACTCAATCATAGGGTTGAGAAAAGTTTTACGATGTCATATTATATCTATAGGTTTCTCTCACATTGATGTGAAAAATAAGTTCGATGTGTATTGTAGTTTTGACCTAGTTGGGTTTATATTAATGTTTAGATGGAATGATCTGCATCACACAGGGAAAACACCGACATGTATGCAAAGAATATTGATCGGCCTGATCTGATCAAGAAGAGCACCAACGATGCAAAAACACTTCAAAATAAGATGACTTACACAAAAATTTGTAAATTATTTCGCTGAATTCATAAGACACTAATTAGTGTTCTAACGATTTCAAAAGCATTTAGATTTTCGTCTGTCATTTTGTCAATGTTTGCTGGTATGGAATCCGATTAATTAAGTTAATTATGTTGGTGACATCGCAAATACTGTAATATCATATATTTAGTTTTTGACTGTGGATTCAAATACAATTAAAACATCCTTAGACGCATTCCTCATTTACATATTCATATTCACTTGCCCTGTCAATTACAATTCATTTGCGAGGATACACTTGATCATTGAATCAAGCAAAACACATGATTACTTCAAATCATATAAGCATCTATTATGTAATTCGCGCTTCTTGCTTATAAACTCCAAAATATGCAACGACCGCTTTAGCTAGGTGGGCCACATAATTTCTAGTTATCAAGCAACAATGTGAGGATGCAAATAAAAATCGTTACCAATAGCAAATTTTCTGAAATATTTTTAGTTTGTTCTTTTTTATAATTCTTTGGATAAAATATTATCAGTTCTGTTGAAATCATTTCTGTGCATTCAGTTACACGAAGTACTTAACCGAATATAGCTTCTCGTTGATGTTTCCTGTTAACTGTTATTATTCGCAGTATACCACATGCAACTGGAATTGCATCGAATGTTTACAATGATGCCTGGGCAATCCTGTGATTACGTGAGTCAATGTATTTCTAAATCTGTGAAATTGTTTGACAAAACTTTCCTTTCGGCATTTTTGTTCTCTCTAACCATTGTACGATTTTTGCAGGTGTTGGATGTGTTTAAACCCGAACGAATGACACAGCCTTATTGCAGGGAGGTTGATACAAACATCACAAGACATGATAATGCTCATGTATTCCTCGAGCTCCAATTCCCGTCGGATCATTTACCATCTAAATATTACGGCTCGTTTGAGCGTCAGCTCGAATTCCAGAACAAGATGTCGCTTTTATTGGGAGCTGACGTGGTGACATGGCAAATCGAACCTATACCGTGCGAATGTGAGTTGTTGTATACATCAGTTTGACAATCAACCAGTTTTTTTGACGGGGTGAAATTGTAAACCGTTCTTTCCATTTTAGATCATTTGGGAAAAATAATAAATGGACAAAATATGCTGAGTGAGTTTGTAACATAATAATTTACAATGTTTCGCGTTACATTTTTTTATGAAAATGTGATTAGAATGATAATCCGATTAGTTAATTGAAGTCAACAAATAATGGTATTCTCTTGAATTTTTGTGCGATAGATATTGCACTTTAGCGTGTCGTTGAAAGAAGGCAAAAACATGTAGCGCATTGTAACGTCATTGATCATCCTGACCTCATCCTTCCTGATACGATGTGATGTTCAGTAAAACTAGTCAATGGATATAAATGTAGGATCGGCATCATTTATTGCTCGGTATCATCCAAAAGCTCATTCAATGATAAGCTAATCGAATCGTTGCAACACATCGCAAGATGTCAGACTACGCAATTGCTGATCATTGGCAATTTCAATCTCCCGTGTCTATTATCAAGAGCTGAGCACTCCCTTCATTCCATTAAACTGAAATTCAAGGATGTTATAGAAATGTGTTCACTGCGCAATCATTTCAACCAGTCAACTTGCTAGCGGGGTATTGACCAACCTTCAAACCTTCACCTTGTCTTAACGCCTGAGGTATCCGCCGTAGAGGACATACAATACGCAGCACCACTGGGAAAGAGTGATCATGTGGTTCGTTTGTTTGATTATGTTTGTAGTGAGAAACGATCGAGTAAACAGACGAAAGTCATAGAAAAATACAATTTGAATCCGTAAATATCAGTCTCCGGGATGCACACACTCATGAGTTTGATTCATTTGATTCCGGCTCATATTACAATTCGTTTTTAACTTATCTGAATTTGAAGATTCACGAAAACTCGATTTAAGTACCACACGAATGCAGCTTCAACAACCAGTTGGTAATTCGGATTAGAATTAAGAAATGGTTGTCTGTTAAGCAAGAGTCTTGCGTAACTCATAAGTAGTTTGGTACGGGAGCAACTTTGAAGCGATTCTGTAAGTTAAGGAATGAAGTCACGACTTTTGTAAGAAAAGGTCGCATGCAATTCTAATGGAACTTGCTCATGAGAATAGAAAAGAATCCCAAACTTCTCTGCAAGATACTCAATGAAAAATCAAAGATGAACCAGGTGTTCACCCTTACTAATACCTCATGGATCGACCCACAAAGCCCAAGTTACCGCAGATGCTTCAGCAAAGTTTCACTAATTTATCTTTAATCCCAAGCGTTCTATCCAATATAAAGCTTCACCAAATTTGCCAGATTGAGAATTACTGAAAGAAATGGCTTTCAACAAATGAATTTTTTGGCTTGAACGCAGTCAAATGAACGAAAAGAAGGCGCCAGACGCCGACAAAATTACCACCGCCATACTTTGCAGGTTTCGCGTTGCTTTGACTGCTCCTCCCAATCGCATATCAAATTTTAGCTTAAATGAAGGCACAATACTACGAAAAAGGAAAGGTGGATGATGAATCCTATTAATAAAGGAGGTAGCTGTTCAGACACAGCGAACTATAGACCTGTAACGTTACTTCCGATGATCTCTTAATTAATAAAACGCATTTTGACTGCGCGCATAAGATAACATTTTGAAAACCAAAACATTCTGACCGCAGCACAACACGGTTTTCGAAGAGATCGTTGCTGTTTATTTAACCTTCTTACAACGTTAGAGGATTGGACCTTGGCTCTAGATGAATGTGAGGCTCTACATCGTTGCTTCATCAATATTTCCAAAGCTATCAATAGATTCAACCATGACATCTCAATCAAAAAGCTCGAATCTTATGGAATAACGGGAATATTGCTAAATTGGATAACGGACTATCTTACTGATAGACACGTCCAAGTTCGCGTTGACAAATGCTTATATAGACAAATAGACGTCACGTGTGGAATTCCACAAGCCTCGGTGCCTGGAGATATTCTATTCTTGGTGTGTTTGAAATCTAAATTAGAGAATATTGGATGCAATTTGATACTAGTTGCCGGTGATATTGAAATATGTAAACATGTAAGGTCTGTGAATTACTGTATGGCATTACAACGGGATCTTAGCATCTTATTTCGTTGGTCTCAGTTAAGTAAGTTACAATTTAACCATGCGGAATGTAAAATGCTACAGCTTAAAAAAATCACTGCACCACACGTATCATCTTGGCACGCAAGATCTTGTCTGGACCACAGCAGAAAAAGATCTCGGTATCTGGTTTTCGTTTAACCTCAAGCCTGGACAGCATTGCCGGATGGTGTACAATGAAGCTTGCCGTATCTTGAGTCTTCTCAAATTATTATTCCGAATTTTTACGCCAAAAACATACCACGGGTAATCAACACGTATATACGTCCTGTTATGGAATATTCCATCCATGCCAGGGCAACATTGCTGAGGAAGGATATCAAACTTCTCGACAGGATTTATCATCGAGTTGCAAAGTCGGTCTAACGGCCTTTCACAGATCGAATAGTAAAACTAAACCTACACGATTTTACTCAACGGCGGATAGGGAATGACCTTATTTTGAACTTAAAAATCCAGCATTCTTTGAAGCATCTCCTTAAACATTGCTAAAGCCCAATGAACTTACTCGAACACGAACACATTCAAATGCATTACGCATTCTCCGTTGGATATACGTCATTATTTTTTCTCACTAATAATTCGTTTCACTCAGAAATATTTGCTTGATGAAATCACACGATCAGTATCTTTTGAGATTTTTGCTACCAAGCTCGATGAGTTTATGATTAACCATGCCGTATGCGAGTGTTCCCATCGATTTTTGAGATATTTTATATTTTATACAAACATTTTTTATATGTTCCTTATACCTTGTGATGTTATGGTTATTGTTAAGCTCGATGATTTTCCTACCATAAAATTTTCTGTGTTCTGTGTTCTGAATAGTATTTGCTGAACTTTCAGTAAACAAACTTTTCCTCAAAATATGGCATGAAATGATAATGCTATACATATAGCCACATAGTTTGATTGCGGAGAGCACGAACCACCCACGTGGTTTCTTTAATCGAAGGGAATACAATTCACGTTCAAATTATTCTCTGTTTTAATTGTAATTTGGTTATCCGCTTGTTCGTAAAATCAGTTTCAGTTAAAATTTTTATCAATAAACTTGTATTGACCTCATATGCAAACAAGGATTTGGTTTTCAATTTGCCAGAGCTTTCAGTAATTTACAACGGCGGGGCTTACAACGACGAAGAGATATGTCCAAATGTGAGTTTAATTCGGACAATTCAATTGGTTGTGGAATTTGATTTTAATTCTTTTCGCATAGTGGAACCGTATAAAACCCTGAATAAAATTGTTCATTAAAACAACAGATCTAGTGTACAAATTCCAAATTTATATATTTATTCGCATTCACATTAGGCAGCAAATACAGCTTCTGACTGCTGAACGCAGATCATGCCGCCGGCGTGCAACTGATGCAATACAACAGAGTTCTGACTATCGTTGCAAGCGCTGCGGGAGAGATTGTTTCTCCCGAGTCGGACTGTTTAGTCATTCAAAAAGTTGCGAAACATGAAATTCATGCGATGTGATGTACATCCATGTTCGACATCGACCGACGGAGGCCAACAACAACTTTAGGCTGATTTGAAGAAACATAATTTCCAGATACCAGTGCAATGCTCGCATTCACGTTACATCAACAAAAATTTCCTCTAGCATCGATTACGTTTCCCATTGTTTGAATAGGTTGAATTTACAAAAGGAAAGATAATGAAATGCATCAAACAAGATGCATATTCACACATTGAAAATGTTTGGTTTAAAATCAATTATTTGATATATAATCGCTGTGCTTTCAGCCTACTACATTTGGGGTATAATGTTTTCCTTTAAATACTTCTCATGAAATTCGTCTGCAATTCTGATTACAAACATGGATCGTTAAATTTTTGTTGCATAACCTGTAAAGTTTATGCTGATTCGTGTGATTCTGAAAACACTATTGTATAAGACTATGATTGAAAGTGAAAATGTAATGACGAATAAACATGTAACTTCTTATATAGCTCAGGTTAATTCATACGATGTTTTGTTATGCTGGTGTCATTCTGTTTTCAATTTCGAATGCAAAACTGTAGCAGTAATAACAATAGATCTGGGACCGGATTCGTAATCAAACACATGTGCAAATTGAAACATATCGGCCAGATTGTATACGGAAATGATAAGCATTTAAAATGTCACTGAGTCGCTGACCGTATATTGTGATTAATGAAGATTTACCACATTTTCCTGACACATTATAATTCCTACACACAGTTAACTGGACTATTTGATCTTGAAGCCGGGTCCCTCAAGTGCGATGCACGTAAAATTCCGGGTCAAAAGAATCTCTTCCAAGTAGGATTATACCTCCAGGTTCCTGCTCTTTTTCCTAATGGTTCGCCGAGTTGGAACGCGCCATTACTACTGAAATCAAAGTTGAGTAAATCGGCAACCAACGCAGATTTGCTGATCCGTCTTCCACTGAGGGATAAATACAAAGACCGTCAATGTTACGCATGACATTTCGCATAAATATATAATATTTGGAACAATGAAATTTCTTTTCATATCTTTGAATCATTAAACTTAAACGAAAGATATTGATAAATGTGAGAAAATAACAAACTAAATAAATGAGTAATTAATAGAAATGCGAAAAAATTTACATGTCCCGTTTTTGCGTAAAATATTCATAAACATCGGGAAATCATCATTTGTACATCACCAAGCTCTGTATGCTATATCACGTTATAATGTGAGATTATGCATATAACATCGGGAGAACACAGTGTTTTTGAAGATATTAATCGCCGTATTTAACAAACAAATTAAGATACACAAAAATTTAAAATTCATATTCATTAAACAAACCGAGCATTTCCAATGATGGTGACTGAAACCAATATGCGACGGTTAAGCGTCATGACAATCAACATTGGCTAGAGTGTATTCCTGGATAGGTAACTAAAAATGTAGTGGTACAGTTGTATCTATCCGATGTTCAGGCGAAACGGCATCAGACAACATTAATTCCAATCGATAACCCCAGAAGATTGCATATATAAATGAAGAGACTGACAGAGTAAGCAGAAGAAATAACGACCGAAATCTATACGAAATAAGATAATTTGATCCGGAAAGTATAATCGATTTGTAAAGTGGTTAAAGAATTTCGATACGCTGGCGCCGTGTAAAAATCTTTTTTGAGTTTATTTTGTATGGCCAAGCCGTCAAATTGTAAAACTTAAAGGGAACGCATCCTAATATAGGGCGTCGATTTACATATCTCGATAAATATTGGTTTTTAATGTAATCCGCATGAGCTAAATATTTTATCGATCGGTAGACTAAAACTATTGATTTACAGTGAAGGACACAGTTGATGGCTAGGCATAATTCCACTGCAAACACATTGGTAGACTCTATAGATGTTAAAAGCCTGAGTAATGCCAATCCGAACACTTTGGTTCTAGAAACCATTCATACATGCACCGCAGTGAAAACGGAATAACCCCGGTGATTTTTATGTCATTTGAGATGAAGCTTCTTGAACAACTAGGTGTTATGGTCTAACACACAAATAAGGTAATCTTCACAGCAGTTTCACATGCCGCAATAAATAAAGAAATACCTAATGGGTATATTTGTTTTAATTTGGTGAACTATCCTTATTTTATGGTTTTTCTGTATTGAAGCTTGACACATTTTTAGGGCAAAGATTGCTGGTTTAATATTCGTTTTTATGGTTTATGATTTTGAATAAAAGATTCGGATTATGGAGCACCAGAGCAACCAATTGCGATTTTTCTTGATTGTTTAAAATCTCATTCCACATCTGTGAAAATTAAGGGCAAGAATAATCTTTGTCGGTAGACTAGTGAAGCTTTTATTTTATTTGCCTGTGATTCATTAATTATTGACTTCTGCTTCGTAGTTAACATTCATTACGTTAAAAAGTATTTTTCAAAACAAACAGCGAATGTTCCTTCGATTTAGATTTCAGGTTTTGTAAGTGATACGCCAGTCAGTATCCAAAATAAACGGTAGTTTTCCATTCAGATGGATTTGGTTTCTTCACTGTTGGCACTATGCTGCAAACCTACTCGAAATGAAGTACAACGCGAAAGCTTCGTCCGAATGTCGATTTATGAACAATAATATCTACATCATTAAGATATGATGTAATTATCATTGCCAAGGTACACAGCAGGTCTGATCTACACATAAAAGTAAATTCCATATCATGGTTTGAAAGGGTGCGTTATCCTACAAAGCTTGAAGTTCATATTCAATTTTTATATTTAGGTATAGTCAGTACATGAGGTGATAAGACATGTGAGATTCTTATTGGTAGCTAAGCAGTTCAATCCACAAATAAATTGCTTATTCAGAGTCCATATGAGCCGTACCTAGAAAGATTTTAAATTACTGATTCCTAAGATTTCGATGAAAACACAGCTATCCACTGTTTTCAGAGGAGCGAGTGTTTGGCGCATGAAATTGTTTTTGTTTGCGCTTATTCTAACAAACAATTTGGTCGTTTCATTTTTTTCCATTTTAACTTTACACGTTCGGCTATGGCGCAGGTTAAGATCTGAATATTTGGAAGATTTTGTTTCATTTCCTTTATACTTTATCGAAAAAGCAA
>JACCGJ010018896.1:0-24967 GCA_013407085.1 Atriophallophorus winterbourni | reverse complement strand
GAAACACCCAAATTTTGATACGATTTACATTACATGAGTTTTCCTGTTCTTCTTTTTATTGCATATATCTCATAACTACATCCTATGGTTATTGTTAAGCTAAATGCTTTTTTAGACCATTACAACTTTGAATTACTTTGAGTCCAGGCCAGCGTGTTCGCCTCGGAACATTCCCATGTTCAAGGTTTTCTGGGTTGAAAATGTTGGCACAAACAAATTTATTTGGTGCGATTATTTCGACGGTTAGCAACACGCTTAGCCACTCGGCTGGTAGTATACCATAGTCTGTACTTTTATTTGAGGTCATATCTAAATCAAACGTAGAAGCAACAACAAATCAACGCATATGAATCTTGTAGGAAAAGTTAACTATTTTCATGAAAGTGGATAACGTTGTACGACCACTGAGACGCATATAGCGTATTAACGGAATGTGTTATATTATAACTGTAGATAAATCATTTTGTATACTAGTGTATTTGGATAGAATTCAACGATAATCTTGCAGGAAAAATGAAAGAATTTTATCGTGAAATTAAATCCGGATAAATGTTGATTGTACTGGATACACTGTCAAGCTTGTTTCCGTCTGTTTGCTGTCAGTAGGTGAAGACGGTAAGATGAGATTCAGCGAGCCTTATATCAGTTGATGAGTGGTACGCAAAGCAATAAGCTTAATAATATCCATATGATGGTAATAATTCAATAAGAATTCGAATAATTTCACACATGAAGTAAGAAGGGGAAAGAGAGATCGTTTAATTGCTGGTATCAATGAACCTGATTTATATCGCCAGTTATTGATGTTGAATAATCCAACCTATGAAAATGTCAAGAGAATATGCGAACATTATGAAGATGTTTCAAAAGAAATTAATCATCAAATTAATGCTGACACTCAAACTGTTTTGTTCGGAACCTCTAGATCTAAACCTCAGTCCCGCAACCGATCACAGCGACAAAGTGATTCTGATGTCGAACCAGACAGAGTAAGCGAATTCGGCAAAAGAAAGTCTAATTTTGACAATCAGAAGTTTGGAAAATGTGCATCTTGCGGCAAGTTACATTCTCGATTTACTTGTCCATTTCGTAATGCTAAATGTTTCAAGTGTGGTACACTGGTTCCAAAGGTTAGTATGTCACAGACGGGGGTGGTAGTAGGAATGAGCGCTACGATCACTAAAATGCCCCACGTGGCGTTGCGTCTCAAATTAAGGCCTCTGGACAACCTAAGTCCAACTCCTGGCCTGCACGAGTGGCTTTCACAAGCCCGGCGGAACTGCTCTTACTGACAGGAGAAGGGGCGAAGGCGGGTGACTGGCGCCATAAAAACCAGTTAGCTCCGGGCAGATGGAGCTCGTCAGCTACTGGCAATCCATCTAGGGGAAGGAAAACCCTGACTCCAAACCCCCATTGCCTTGTGGGTTACCCGATTGCGGGAAAGGCTTCGGGAGAAAACCCCGAGGAAAAATCCGGAGAGAAGCCCCCGTAGGTAGATAACTGGCGCACAGCGCGTGTATCTACCAGCTCCCTGCTGCCTTGTAGGTTGCACTTGGCTGTGCAAAGGCTAGAGAGGTGTACTCGAACAAACACCAAGTGGTGCTGGGGACATCACTTGTACACTATCCCTAAGAAACTTCATGACGATGTATCAACGTATATCTCAGCTCTCTGCTACGGCGTTCCCGAGACGCGACGCGCCCTTGGCTCTCCCAGCGGCTAGGGTGAAAAGTAAGCTAGCTGGGGCCATAAATCTCCGTAAGGTCTTTTATCTGGGATGTTGGAACGTACGGACACTGCGTGACGTTGGTAGTCAAGCAATCACGATGCGCTCTTTATTGGACTACCAAGTAGATGTTGCTTGTCTTTCCGAGGTCCGCCTTTCCGGACACGGATCCAAATCGATCAAGGTCCCCGGAGTCGATCGTAATTATTGGCTTTTTTATAGTGGGCCCGAGGATGGATCTGGTCAGCATGGAGTAGGGATAGCGCTCAGCGACCATGCTAAACAAGCACTCATGTCATGGATGCCTGTATCCCCGAGAATTGCAGTGGTCCGGCTGAGGGGTCACCCTTTGAATATAACAGTCGTTTCGGTGTATGCCCCAACCCTATCAGCCGACCAAACTACAAAAGACGATTTTTATAACAAACTTCAATCCGTAGTCGATAGAGTTGCTGGAAACGACGTACTGATTGTGGCTGGTGACTGGAACGCTCGTACAGGATCAGCAGATTCCGCAACAAACCGAATCCTGGGAAAATTTGGCCTAGGGCAGCGCTGCGCGAATGGCGATCGACTGATCGAGTTTGCGGCCTACAATCACCTATGCGTATGTAACACTAAATTCCAGCACCCTAAAAAACACTTGGTCACATGGTACTCGAATGATGGTAGAACGGCGAACCAGATCGATTATGTTCTAATTCGCGCACGTTGGATGTCTTCGGTGCTCGACTGTAGGTCCTATCGTGGAGCCGAAACAGGGAACGCAGCAGGCACCGATCACACAATTGTTCGCGCAAAGCTCCGACTTCGCCTGCTGAACCGCCAAAGGAAAACTCCTAGGAAGCGCTTAAACTTGGAAGCCTTAGGAAACCCGGCCCAACGTAAGAAGCTCATTGATGATATCGCTGAGCGGTTGGATGGGAGTGATGCATCAGTCGAACAACAGTGGTCCAGACTGAAGACCGCTACTCAGACTGCAGCACTAAAAACCCTAGGCACGGCCTCTCGTCGCCGACGAGATTGGATTTCACAGAACACCATCGAGCTCTCTGCCCGGGCAAGAGACGCCCGAACGCGTGGTGCATCTGATTACCGCCTCCTTAGGAGAGCTGCTACACGATCAGCCCGCAAGGATCGTCAGCTATATTGGGCAGAAACCGCATCCGAAATGGAAGCCGCAGCAAGTATAGGAGACTTTGGACGACTGTTTCGCCTGATTCGCAGAGCATCTGGAAGCTGTGGTTTTTGTACGAACCTTCGAGATTCGGCAGGACAGATGATATTTGACCTTCATCAAAAGATAGATAGGTGGGTTGAGCACTTCAGTCAGCTACTGAACCGCCCGTCATCTATCAATGCAGTATTCACTTCCCCGATAAATAGCTGTGAATACCCGGTCAACTGCGAGGCACCATCAGAATACGAGATATCAAGTGTTTTACGACGAATGCAGACTGGTAAATCGCCAGGTGAGGACGGAATTTCCGTTGAACTTATTAAAGCCTGTGCCGACGTATTATTATCTCCGCTACATCGGCTGTTTTGTTCGATCTGGGAGACGGAAGTTTTCCCATCAGACTGGGGGATGTCTATCATTCTACCACTGCCGAAACGTGGAGATAAATCTGTGTGCTCCAATTACCGCGGAATAAGTCTAATCGACACCGCTGCTAAAGTGTTTGCAACGCTCCTGCTTAATCGGTTCTCCGCCGAAAGAAATCTGCGCACCAGAGTTAACCAAGGTGGATTTCGCCCTGGGATGGGTTGCGTAGATCAAATATTTACTTTGCGCAGGATCCTCGAGCACCGTGCACGGTATCAACAGCAAACGATAGCTTGCTTTATTGACTTCCGCGCCGCCTTCGACTCCGTAGACCGTGGTTGTTTATGGGACATCATGCTATCGGATGGGGTTCCATTAAAGCTCGTCAACCTAATCAGAGCCTATTACAGCTCTACAAGGGCACGGGTTCGTGTCTACGGTGAAGAATCGCGTGAATTTAACCTGCACACAGGAGTCAGGCAAGGTTGCCCGCTATCGCCGGTTATGTTTAACTATGTCGTAGACTGGATAATGAACCAGGCGTTAACAGGTATCAAGGGGTGCAAATTTCAACGGATCTATGGATTTCCGACCTTGACTACGCTGACGATATAGTCGTTCTGGGCGACAATACCGAAATGCTGCAAAGCGTTTTAGACCGCATTAGTGCCACTGCCGCGAAAGTCGGTCTTGAGATAAACGCGGCTAAGACCAAGGCATTTTTTTATACCGACACACCAGGCATCCAGCCACTTCGCGTCCAGGGTTGTCCGATTGAATACGTTCCAGTCTTCAAATACCTCGGCTCAAGTATATTGCCCAATGGTCAGGCGAAAGATGAAGTGAAGTTAAGGGTCGATCGTGCTCGTAATGCGTTTTTGCAGTTGAAAGGCACCCTTTGGCGCAAGCCCGGGATCAGCCTAAAAACTAAGACGCGTGTTTATCAAGCAGCGATCCGCCCTGTACTGCTTTATGGATGCGAGACATGGCCTTTAAGGTCACAGGATGTACGCACATTAGAAGTGTTCGACCATTGGTGCCTTAGGGTAATCTTGGGCATCCGATATACTGACCGAGTATCTAACGCAGCCGTACGAGAGCGTTGCAGCGGACTATCTCCACTTTCCGCTCACATACAACGGCGAAGGCTGCAATGGTTTGGCCACGTCCTCCGAAAGACAGACACAGCACTTCCAAAACTCGTCATCGACCCCAAACCCGTTCGCACCTGGCGTCGGCGGCAAGGTGGTCAAGTGAAAACCTGGCTGTCAACTGTGAAAGAGGATGTAGACACCCTGGGTCTACGTACCGTCTACGGAGTTCGCAGGTGGGAATGAGACTGGATCAAGATCTGCAACGATCTCGCCTCCGATCGACGTGCGTGGGCTGGTGCGATCCGAGACATCAATGAAGCCGGCTAATCCACCCGTGGAGTAAAAGTAAGTAAGCCGCCGAGAAATCAGCCAACGTACAAAGCTGCGCGCCTACAGAGCGGCGATACGCCCAGTTCTCATTTATGGATGCGAGACGTAGCCTGTGCGGGTAGAGGATATGCGGAAACTAGAGGTTTTCGACCACTGGTGTCTCCGACGCATCCTCAATGTTCGATGGGATGAGCGGGTAACGAATGACGAGGTTCGCCACCGTTGTTTTGATATCCCTCGCCTGAGTTCGATATTGCGGCAACACCGACTGAGATGGTTTGGCCACATCCTGAGACGCTCGGACGCTGAACTAACCAGGATGACACTATCACCGACACCCTGTGCAGAATGGCGTTGTCGTAGCGGAGGACAAGTGAAGACTTGGCTCGCCACGGTGAGATCGGACGTGGAGCTGCTTGGTCTACGATCGGTTTACGGATGGCGCACATGGGACCGGACCTGGTTTACAATCTGCGCGGATCTCGCTTCTAACCGCCGAGCGTGGTCGGCTGCAATCCGTGATGTCAATGAAGCCGACTCGTCCTCCAGGAGGAGATAGTCGCACTAAAGTAAAGTAAGTAAGTACGATGGAGTTTCACTGTCATTTTATCTATGTTACATATCAAAGCTGTGACTGGTTGACATTTTCTCGGCCTCTGTGAAATCTATGATTGTGCGATACGTTGCGTGGATGGATGCTTCAAATTTCGTACACACACGATTGCACGGTATCATCAACGGAGCAGGACGACGTGGCAAGCAATTATTGGGGTAAGTATGAAAGTGCCGTACTATCAGAGACTGCGCCTAGGCTAAGATACTGCCACGTTGATCAGACCTAAAGGCATAAGCAAACTATAAATGGTAGTGAGACTCCACCGTGTTTCCGCATGCAGCTCAGTAGCAGGGACAAATCAATTTAACATGTGTTACTTGCATGGTATATGGAAAACCAAGGACGAATGAAAAGGTAAACAACCGAACGTTTTCAATGTATGCGATTGTTTCAGTTTCAATTTCAAAGCGCCATACTCCAAAAAACCTATGACGCACAATAAACTAAATTGACGTCACTGAATCCCCGTTGCAGACAAGACACGCAAGGTTACGAACTACTTGAATTACTATTCAAACTGACGTGATTTAAGAGCATTTTTGAAAGAAAGGGTAACACAAATGAGGTAAGAGAAATACCAATTCAAAGGGTCCGATTTTTTGTCAGCTTGAGCGTTTCGTCACTTCAAGAAATCACATGAACGTGATACGGTGCTTGACGATTTTGCGCCGTGTGTGAGGCTGTGTTCCAAACATTGGAAGCTAATGTAGTGCTCCGGATGAAGCATAGACAATATTTAACAGAACCCAGACCAGCTGCTTGGTAAAAATAGCGTGGGCAACCTGGGACAAAAAAAGCTTGGTGTCGCGTTAAAAAACGGATTTAAGACACATCAATCATGTTCTGGACCCCAAGGAGTTGAGGTGAGTAGACGAAGACATCAAGGGCCACAATTAACGATACATAAGCTCTTCTATTAGGTCGCGCCTACGACATTCGAATATGGCAGTCGAAGTGAAACGATCTCGCATCCAGTCAACGCTTCTGAGTTGGCAGAATACAAGAGAACAAAAAGTCAGGCTAGGTAGCCGTATAAACGTGAAGTAACTACATATAAATCTATTTAAAGACATGCGTTCTAGTTTTATCCAGTAGTAAAGCGAAAAGTAGGCTTGATCCGATCATAGGATTTAGTGAAATAAGATGAGAAAACGGCAAACCACTGGGCGCCCATTTGGTAAATCAAGTGTAATGCCCGTTGCAATTCGATATTAGGGTCCTATATCAAATTCAGTTTACGCATGTGGTGTAAAAGAAAGATTGGAAAGAGAAAGGAAGGTGAACAAGCTGAGGTTAATGATCACAAAAGTACGTGAGAAAAAGAACTGACCTGAAATAGCGGATGGAAATACCATTCTTCAGCCGTCGGCCGATAGGAGGTTATTGGATGAATGCAAGCACCGATAACTTCGCGTAGCGCAGGATTTAAGACCTTATCCATTAACTCCGGGCCTTTGCCGGACATCGTTTTGGCCGCGACTTGCATTAGTGTTTCACATTCATCGTACGGCGTACGATTTGTCATGACTTCCAACATTAGCATACCAAATGCATAGATGTCCACCTTCTCATCGTAATTCTCATCGAAGATTTCCGGTGCCATAAATCCGAGAGTACCTGCAAAGTTTAATTTTTAGGGTATGGAAAACAGATAAACCGAAGCAAAGTAAAATTGATGTGCACTTCGACATTTTCTAGCATTCAACGACACGGTTGTGGACGCTGTGGATGGGTTCCGATCGTGTCAGGCGTTTCGGGTCAGATCGAAGAAGAAGAGAATGACTAGCAATCGATTGGAATATGTTTGGGAACGAGCGTGTATTCATAATGCAAAGAAATTTGAGTGCCATCGCTTAAAGTAGTTTTTGGGTAACGTTTCACTTCTGACACAGAAGCTTCGTCGGACCAAGGGTGATAGTCAGGACAGGGAACATGATTAAGTAGTAATCAACCCACCACCACTTATTTTACCTAGCCGCTAAACAGCCTATAGTACGTCTACAGTGTGTCACGTCTCGTGGGAATGACCAAGATCAGTGGTCGATTTTCCTACTAGTGTGTATCCACATTAATCTAATACAAGCGAATACGGTCAAGGTCATTTGAAACAGCTGCCCACATGCGTAAAAGTACATCATTAACGCAGCTAAGGTTAAGCTGTTTTTGAGGAAAAACAAAAATCTAATTAACTAGTAGGTATAAGGTGAATAAAAACTATTTAACTTCGCGACAGATTGTGGAGATTTCTGCCCCATCCACCTTGTTGACCGCCAGTCGACCTGGCTTGGCAATTTCGACCGCCTCCGCATGTAGGCGTTCGCTATACGGTTTAATACCGCATCTCAATATTGCAATATTTTCTAGATTTACGCTGTGGCCCGTATTTAAAACGTGCTCCGCCAAGGCGGAATCACGAATAAGGGCTTGATATTCCCTCGCATCTCGGGCTAAAGTTAAGCCATTTTTGAAGGAAAACAAAAATCTAATTAACTAGTAGGTATAAGGTGAATAAAAACTATTTACTTTCGCATCAATGCCAACCGCAAGATTGTGGAGAGAATGACTATATTCGTGTACACGAATTTTCAGCGATCAAATTAAGTTCGAAACAAGCACTTTCCTTAAGCAAGTTACAGCACAACAGGTTATGTTACACGAATAAAACCTGATGGTTGCCGGAAGCGAAATTATCCAAAGGTATGAAATCACAAGCCTCATCCAGAGAAAGTATTGCACTGTCAAAGACTGAGCGTGGGCTAAGATACTGTCAGGTTACTCAGACCTAGACAGATATTGGAAAGGAAAATAGCAATGGCAGTGAGACTACCGCGTGTATTCGTAAGCTCACTACTGGTGGCAAACCAATTTAGCACGGCGTTCGCTGCACAGAACAGAAGTGCTGCACGATTGAACATCCATGCAAAACGGTAACGCTGCAATCACGAATTGAAGCGAATAACTACCGTTGAGGAAAGGTATGAATCCAGGTAAAGTACCGAGTGATATTGGCTGGAATGTTGCCAGGTTGTCCAAGTCTGGACAGTCTTTCCGTTTATGCAATAAGTAAACAGAAGTATTGAATTTTTCACGCATACCAGTGACTGGCGTTTGACCGGAATGTTTAGTCATCCGAAAAGCAGAGGGATGGAACCATCAAGCGCTTGTGATGTACATTTATGGTCGACATCGACCGATGGACGCACATAGTGACTGTGGACCTTAATGGGTACGAATTTTCCGAGGTGAGTGAAGTCTTAAATATATGTGTATGTATGTATGTATGAGAGCACAAGCCTGATCCAGGCAAAGTGCAGCACAGTCAGAGACTGCACGTGGGCGAAGATACTGCCAGGTTGCCCAGGCCTAGACAGATATGAGGGGGAAATAGAAATGGTAGTGAGACTCCAGCGTGTATTCGCATGCAGCTCACTACCGTTGGCCGATCAATTTAGCACGATGTTAGCCGCACAGCACAAAAATGCTGCACGATTGCACATCCACTACCACAACCACGGATTTACATATTTTGAAGCAACGAGGGCAGATGAAGATACCGGGAAAGTAATTGGCTTGATGTTTTTTCCAAAATAAAAAATTGGTATTTCAATCGGTGATTCTAGAACAGGCCACCTTAGACTGTGTGGAATATTTCAAAACGGTTGTTGGCTCACTTTATTTAAAACATGACGAAAAAATTAACAGGAAAAATAGTGAGAGAGCAGATTAACTACGCGAATTAAGAAACGTGATTTGTTTCGAGCGTTAGATAAAGCTTCTATCCGAGGATATTCTATTATTTCGCGGTAGTGTTAGGTGGAGTGAAAACATGTTTAATACAGTTGTATTCCGGTAAATAATAAAACCGAGAGGATAGTTGGAGACCATGACAGTGATGTAAAAAATTTGAGATCTTACCAAGCATTGTTTTACGTCCGCTGTTGTTCACGTGTGTTGCAAGTCCAAAGTCGCCGACTTTTACATTTAGGAACTCTCCATCCGCTGCACCGTACAAAAAACAATTATCAGCTTTGAGATCCCGGTGAAGTATGGGTGGCTGTATTCGGTGATGCATATACCGGAGAGCGTCTAGAATCTGGTGCCACCAACGAGTTATGAGTGAGAACTTTAGGATACAATGCCCTTCTAGAAAATTTTTTCGAATGGCACTGTAGAGCGACATTAGCTTAAAAAATGTGAATCACCTTTTTAAAGTTCCACCCTCCATCAACTCCTGGATTATAACAACACCTTTTTCTTCGAAAGGATTGTTTGGATCCTCCATGTCTATCCACTCACGAAACACGTCAAAACAGCGAACAATGTGTGGGTGATTCATTTTTAACATTATTTCTGTTTCTCTGAACATGGCTTGTCTCTTCTCCTTGGTATCCACATGCTCACGCTAGAAAACGACACTGAGAATACAGAGACATCTATACCTTAAATTCACACCAAGCAACATTCTTCGCTTCAACGGTATCGTAACCACGATAAACAAACTTATAGCCACCTTTACCCAGCTAAAGTAGAATAAAATAGCAAACGTATCAGCACCTTTAAATTATGTTTGATCCATCGACCACATTTTGATTTTGCAGATATTTTTTGCTTAGCCTCCTGTTCCGCTTCATACTTCTTTAACATCTCCTCTTCTTTTTTCTTTTCTCTTTCTTTTTTGCGCTCTTCACGTGTCTTTTTACGATCCGCAGCAGCTTCTTGAGGATCGACACTTTGGCTACCTGTGGGTGGAGCCGAGCTTTCTCCAATGGACGTGATAACTGGAGGCTCCGAACTAACAACATGGGACGCAGAATCTTCATCGTCTGAATCTGGTTCATGTGCAAAACCAGGATCAACAATCTTTACTTTCTTTAAAGATAGCTTCGAGGAGTCTATCGGCTTTGTGGACGAATCCTCACATGGTTCACCATTAAATGTAGAGGAATCGGAAGTCTCTAGGCTGGTATGTAAAGCTGTTACGGTCGCAAGTGCACCAGCGACAGCTTCCACATCCTCCTTGGATTCGGATTCTTTTGCATTCATTTAACGCTGGAAGATTTGAAGCAACTTAAAAAGTATTAACAAGTTAACAGAATAACATAAGGTACAGTGGTAGCGCAAAGTATATTATGAAAAATTAACCCTGTACAAATGCTTTTAAAATGTGAGATTGCTTAGAGCCGAAAGTGAAAATAGTAGAAGTGGTCAATAATAAGGGTAGTAACAAAATAATAATAACAATACATGATTATATTGAAAATATTATCAATAATATTGATCAGATGTTAGTGGCTAAAGGCGAAATTTGAAGGAGGAAAGTGACAGCACATGGCTATGTATTTTATTAGTTTCACTAAATCCCAAATGTTCTCTTTTATTTCTTTTGTCATATCTGTCTAGGCCTGGGCAACCTGACAGTATCTCAGCCCATGTGCAGTCTGTGACTGTACGGCACTTTGCCTGGATCAGGCTTGTGCCTCATTTATTCATTCATTCACTTACAAAATAATATGCTTTAACATAGAAAAATCTCAAAGGACACATGAAACAGTTATCATCCGAACTCGGAGAGGCAGTGGCAGTCTGACACTTGGACAATTAAGCAGAATTTTCCTAATTCAATGGCCTGCACTTGAATGTGCCGTGATGCAAGCAGTGCGATCTAGATCTTACCGGTCCCATTCGTGAGCGCAAATGATCCAAAACTAGAATTAAGTTAACTGTTTTGTGGGAGGCAGTTCCACGCCACATATACTCTTCTTGATGAAAACAGAGCACGAAAGCGGCCATGTGGAAAGTAATGGGAAACCGCACGAATATGCACGATTCATCCACACACGCGTTTGTAATTCACCGAACGAATATGCATTTGTACAATACTTCTGGACTGCGATGGAACAAGTTACAAAATCGATTGAATCCAACAACAAGCTGCATGTGATAAAACGTTGTCATCACACTGTCCCCACATTCTTTTGCATAAGCCTATGCCCTGAAGAAATGGCTTTGATAGAAAAGCACGGTGGCTGAAGAGATGGAAATGATAAAAACGAATGAATCAACTGTAAGATTTCCATTTATTTCAGTTCAGTTTTTTTTCTAAAAATAAACTACGATAATGAAAAACATCACGGAGGAAGAATGTGCGTTAATAAAAAAGGTGAAAATTATCGTTAAACCAAATGTTCTCCAGAAGAATTGAGTTTGCCAGTGACAACCAACACATTACCTTCTACATTTCGTTGGTAACACTGGTGTGCGTTGAAGAATTCCGTTTGATGTGATGGATGTGTTAGGAGGGTAACCTCCGAATGTTCATTATGTAATAGTTTACAGTTTACATAAAACCTCTTTTCCCTCTTTCAGCTTGCCATTGGTGCTTTTGTACTTCAGCAATAAACTTTCAGTCGAATCACTCGTGCTTCCGTCTGAACCAGTCTGTTTTGCGAATCTAGAGTTTTTCCCGTGACTGTGAAACATAACAATTTGGCGACGGGGTATTACTGAATCCACATACAATGTCTATACCATTAGAAGATGTATCAAAGCTTCTTCGCGATCAACGGGCGCTGTTTGAACAAAGTCAAATGCGCATGATCGAATTACTCACGCAACGTCTAAACTCTATAGCAACGGTTGGATCGTCTCATGTGCAGTCTGAAACAATAGATTCTGTCTCTGCTACGATCACTGAGTTTCATTACGAATCTTCATCGGGACAAACATTCGATGCCTGGTACAAGCGCTGGGAGGACACCTTTCAGCATGAGCTCAACAGCAAGGATCCAGCCTGGAAAGCACGTTTGCTGGTTAGGAAGCTTAGCACGGTTGAACATGAACGTTTTACCAATTTTATCTTGCCGAAACAACCCAAAGATCTCACCTTCGAAGAAACGGTAGCTCAGCTCCGTGAAATATATTCGGCGACCGAGCTTCATTGTTCGATCTTCGATACAACTGTCTGAAGTTATCCAAGACAGCTACCGACGACTATGTCACATTTGCAGGAATCGTCAACCGAGAGTGTGAAAGGTTCCAGTTGAAATCACTGACCGAAGATCAGTTCAAATTCCTCTTATTTGTTGCTGGTCTCTCCTCTCACAATGATTCAGACATCCGTATGCGGTTGCTGTCCAAATTGGCCCAAAATCCTGTTCAAGATCTAACCATCGAATGTCAACATCTGCTAAATCTTAAGCACGATACTGCGATGGTGCAGCAATCAGCTCAGCCATCAACTTTGGTCCAGAAAATAAAACAAACCTCATTCTCACATTCAAAAAAGCCCCGAACACCATGTTGGTCTTGTGGTGAATGGCATTTCAAACGGTTTTGTTCATTTAAAAAGCACCAATGCCAGACATGCAATCGCAGAGGTTACAAGGAAGGATTATGTCCTCCGAACAGTAATGATGATAAGAAGATTCGTCATTCGCGAAAACGGATTTTACAAAAGTCTACATTTTCAAAGCGTCCTCAGTCTAACTCAGTGTACGCTACTTTTAAAATTGATTTCGAATCTCGCCGACGATTCATCACTGTATGTATAAATTAGACGCCAGTACGCATGCAGTTGGATACTGCCTCTGACATAACTATAATCTCACATGCTACTTGGGATCTTATCGGAAAACCTTCCGTATGCCCCACTGAACATTGTGCTCAAGATGCTTCAGGAAATCCCCTACAGATATCTGGTGAGCTAAATTGTGACGTCTCCTTCAGAGATACAAAATTCACCGGAACTTGTTATCTGACAGAGCATGTGCAGCTAAACTTACTTGGTCTCGATTGGATGGAAAAACTAAATTTGTGGAATTTACCTCTGAATTCTGTGTGCAATAGCGGCTCTCTTGCTCATACAGCAAATTCTGAACCACATGAAGATGCGGTTACCGCTTCAATCATTTTCGAATCAGAAGTCAGCAGTGTGTTCACTACATCAATCCGTGCGCTTCCAGTCACTTCAGCCATGGTTTGTGAAGCTACTGCCCATGATCCACTACTTCAACGAGTCCTCGAACATATCCGTACCAATTGGCCGTCACAGTGCCCTGATGCCCAACTCATGCCTTTTTACCAACGCCGTTGTTCTTTGTCAGAAGTCAATGGTTGTATATTGTTTGTTCATCGCGTGGTTGTGCCCGCCCAATTGCAGCGAAAAGTTTTGGTTCAGTTCCATAACGGACATCCAGGTATTAATCGCATGAATGCACTAGCACGAAGTTATGTTTATTTCCCTGGATTGGATCAGCAGATTTCAGATTTAGTACGCAATTGTTCCAAGTGTAAATCGTCAGCAAAATCTCCTCTCAAATCAGTTTTGTTTTCTTGGCCTTCACCTCAATCTCCCTGGTCACGTTTGCATATCGACTTTGCAGGACCAATAGATGGTCAACAGTACTTAATTCTTGTCGATGCTTACAGCAAATGGCCCGAAATATTTCCCATGGACCGTATAACATCTGAAGCCACCATAATGAAACTTCGTCATATTTTCAGTCGTTTCGGCGTTCCAGACATTTTGGTGTCAGATAACGGTACTGCTTTTACCTCCGCAATTTTTGCCGAGTTCTGTCAACTCAACAACATACAACACATCCGTTCACCGCCTTATCACCCGCAATCCAACGGGCAGGCAGAACGTTTTGTTGACACATTCAAGCGAGCCATCTCTAAACTCAGGGGAGAGGAGACCATACCAGAAATCATAGAAACATTCCTGATTAACTATAGAGCCACTCCAAACCCAAACGTTCCGAATAATGTCTCCAGCGGAAGCTTTAATGAACAGAAAGTTACCAATTGATGCAATATACCCAGTTGCACCAAAAACTATCACCAGGAACACTGAGATGCAAGAACGATTCAATCGTCGTCACAATGCAAAAAAGCGAGTGTTTACACCTGGTCAGGTCGTACTTGCGAAGGATTATCGTGGAGGTGTTGAGAAATGGACACAAGGTCGTATTCTACGCCGTTCCGGTAATGTAACTTACGACGTCGACGTTCAGTCTGGGTTCGGCATGCCAATCAATTACTACCCTCAAATGTGCATACGATGAACAGTACTAGAGACAATGTTCCACTTGACATTCTCCTCGACACATTCGAACTACGTCCGTCTACAAGTGTTGCCGCCTCTCCGAAAACTCCTGATTTACGAAATCTTTGTACTCCACGAAGATGGACTGATCGTGTCCGGCATCCAGTTGCTCACATGCAAACCGACCCAAGGCAACGTTCATGCAAGGCAAGAACTCAAAGGGGAAGTGTTAGGAGGGTAACCTCCGAATGTTCATTATGTAATAGTTTACAGTTTACATAAAACCTCTTTTCCCTCTTTCAGCTTGCCATTGGTGCTTTGTACTTCAGCAATAAACTTTCAGTCGAATCACTCGTGCTTCCGTCTGAACGAGTCTGTTTTGCGAATCTAGAGTTTTTCCCGTGACTGTGGAACATAACAGGATGAATCGTCGATGCTGCAGCAGAGACAGTTCTTGCCCTTCATCAAGTAACGCGTTGTTTTCAACCCAACACTCATGAAAACAGAACAAGGCCGGAATGGAACGTTGATCGGGAGTCCGAGGTCCAAGTGTCCAGTGTGTGCCTTTGACCGTGGAAATGGTTTGTATATATATGGCAACAGAGTGAACGTTTTTTGGCTATCACAATTGGTGCTGCCAAGGCTGAGTAGTTGACGGGCCTGATTACTCCAGCGGTTTGCAGTATGTCAAGTTCTTTATCGACACTTTCGAAAATAGCATGGGGTACGGGGCGTTTGGGGCGAAATGTTGGGTTCGTATCCAGTACGAAAGTCAGCATTGCTAAAATTTTCCGACAATAATCAAGGCCATCATGGAAGACTTTCGGAAAGTTGAGCTGAGTCTGCTTCACCCAGTCGTCCATCGCGCTGAGACTGGACCTTAACGTGGTGCGACGGTTTATGTACCTATATGACCCATTAATCTATGTTCGGTGATGCTCTCCGAGCACCTTCAGAGTCACTCATACCAGGAAGGTCAATGATTAGAGGGCAGACGAACACGGCCTCAACCTAATTCGCTGACTTGTGGGTCAGGCTTTTTAGCCATTGGCTTCGGTCGAGAACCCTAATTGTTCTCTTGTTTAGGCAAGGGCGACCTGGCAGTATCCCAGCCCACGATAAATAATTCGCCGTACCTGCTGCATACAGCAGGATGGGTAAGTGAAAACAAGCTACTGCTGGCCATACTCTTCAAACTGTTTATGACAATTCCCCTCCCCCATTCATTACTATCAATTCTCCGTCTGTCAATCCCAGCAAGAATTATGCGAGTCGCCGCAATATCCGCCTGTGGGACTATACAATCAACCCAAAAGTCCAACTGGATTTCACAGCACTCTATTGAAATTTTTCACCAGCGACGCCAAATACCTCATCCCCCTCATATCTGTCTAGGCCTTGGCAACCTGACAGCTTCTGAGCCCACGTGCAGTCTCTGACTGTGTGGCACTTTGCCTGGATCAGGCTTGTGCTTTCATACCATACCATGCTCCTGGACACAACACAGAGCGTAGACGCGTGAGGAATGAACTTAAACGGAGCTTAAGACTAGATAGAGAAAAATAGTGGCTAAATAAAGTCGAACAAATGGAAATAGCAAATAATGCGGGTAACGTGCGAAAACTCTTTCAACTTATTCGATCGACGGGGCCTACGAAAAAAGGAGTCAGACTATCGCTGAAATAGACGGTACTCTTATCACTAATCAGAATCGCCGCCTCTCACGCTGGGCAAAACATTTTGAAGAACAATTCAGCTGGTCGCCTGCAACAGAATCATTCCCTCATTTGAAGCAGTGTGATCGTTGGTCTGTTAGCGTAGATCCCCCTAATGATCTAGAAATTAAAGCATGTATCGTATCCATGAAATGATTCAAAGCTGCTGGCCCCGATGAAATACCGCCTGTTTTGTTTAAAGAAGGTGGCCAAGTCCTAATAAGCACATTAGGCGATCTCCCCCGTGAAGTGTGGTTGTCAAAATCTGTCCTTCAGAGTTGGGGCGAATCGGTTATCATACCTATATTTAAAAAAGGTGTGCGAAGCTCATGCTTTAATCACCGTGGGATAAATTTCACTCCTATCATTACGAGATTATTAACGACCATATGTCTTCGAAGATTAACATCGCATAGGGAATCACAGATCCGAGAGCAGCAAGCTGGCTTCTGACATGGCAGAGGCATTCGACAACATTTTATTCTTCGACGGATCTTATAACTGCGGCACACTTATCGACAGCCGACAATAACCATCCTTTTAGACTTCAAAGGAGCATTCGAATCAGTCGATCGAAATGTCCTGTTTAACATCTTGCTGTGCAAAGGCGTTCCGCAAATGTATGTCAACATACTACGTGCACTTTATGCTCATGAACCCGGATGTGTTAGGGCTTACAACGAAATCTCACTTAAATTCACCACCACAATTGGCGTCCGACAAGGATCTCCGATTTCTCCATTTTTGTTCAATTTTGTAATTGATGCCATCATGGAATTATGAAACGAAGGAACCCCAGCTTTCGGAGTTCAAATAAACCCAGGCGGCAAGCCTCTCGACTTGGACTATGCTGATATAGTTCTGCTATTCGACTCGTACACAGATACACAGGCGATACTGAACAAGCTAGCTAGTATTGTGCCCGCATTTGGAATGCGTTTTGCACCCCCCGGACATCGACTTATCAAACAGCACTTTAGTACTTGACAATCAAGCGCTTGAAATTGTGGCTGTCAGCTGTTACAATCGCATACGTACCGATGTTCTCCGAAATAAGTTGTTCGGTAGTCATATATGGTATGAAAGCACAAGCCTGATCCAGGCAAAGTGCCGCACAGTCAGAGACTGCACGTGGGCTAAGATACTGTCAGGTTGCCCAGGCCTAGACATTTTGGTATAGAGAAGCAGATCAACCTGCATAGGTTACGCTGGTTGGGGCATTTTTTACGGATGCCGGAACACCGAGTTCAGAAACGGATTCTTTGCGTTCTATTAATCTATACATTGTTTTTAACCCAACAGTCAAGAAAACAGAACAAGGCCGGAATGGAACGTTAATCGGGAGTCCGAGGTCGAACAGGGTTAACGGAATCGAACCCGACACAATCCCATCCGGATGTGCATCAAATGTTGATAGAGCATCAACATGTGTGCCCGCACCATCTTCGGAATCATGAGGCCTAATTCCCCACACATATACAATCATCTATACTGTTCAATCACCATTTTTCGCTATCAATACCCGAATCCAAACCCCGTTAATACCTTCACTAATTCGCGTCGGGGAAAATCTAGTATGTTTCATTATGCACGTTATTTTATCCCACTAAATTCTCTCTCTGATTTCCAGCCAGTACTGTTGTTTCAAATTCGAAAGAGCCTTCATTCCAGGCGTAAGAAATTTGGCTGACGGCCAATTGTACATAATAATGAGCTCTAAACTATAGGAATAAAGCACAAGTAATATGTTTCCGTACATTTGAAAGAGGCGTTTGTGTAATACGGTATTAAATAATGGGTTTCTTTCGGAATTTACTGTTACTTGGCCTAAGGAGGAATCAAAACAATCGCATAAACAGCGCTAAAGATTTGGTATAGTCAATTCAATTGTCTTAAAGGTACAGTAATGTCATGCATTTGGAAAACAGCAAACATCTATAGACAACGAATCAATCCAGAGGGCTAAATTAGCTTGCTCGCATGATTGACGCAGCGTTCGTACATTCACGAGACCTATGTATTCAGAGGCGAGTGGTTATAAAAAAGAGTTTGGAGTTTAAGATATGCTAAGCTTCAAAAAGTTCCAGGCTGTTTATTTAGCATAGTTGCCGCTTTATCATGCGCATAAGACCATGCACTATGAAGTTGGATTTATGTGATCGTGATGATGGTGTGCGATGGGATACTGCCAAGTTGATTATACCTAGACAGAGAAACAATTATCGTTTAAAACCAAATACTTTGGCTTATGAGCCTTAGTCACAAGGCGGCTGGTTAAGACCGTGTTTATCTGACCTCTTTTTGTCGACTTTCCTGGTATGAGTGGCTGTCAGTGTCCGAAGGACTCGATACTGTATATCCGATGGGTTAAGACGGTAGATAAACCATCTCACCGCGTTAAGGTCTAATCTTTGCTGCTAACAGAGAATGGTAGTTAATATCTTCATTTGATAAATTCTATCAGTTATTCTAGAAATGAGATCCAACATTTCATTCATTGCATTCATCTCAGGGCGGTCAAACCGTGTAGAGGTGAATGGAGTTTTATTTTCAGAGATAGCAAGCTCTGGAGTGCCGCGGGGATCCGTTCTTGGCCCATTGTTATTCAAAAGTTTCGTGAATGACATTCCGGACGCGCTAGCCATCGATTGTCTTTTATTCACGGATAATCTGAAATTCTGGGCCTCTGACCGATCCAGCGATGGCCATAAGCAACTGCAACAAGCATTTGATGACTTAATCAGCTGAGCACATCGTTCGTCACTGCCTATGAATGAGGACAAGACAGTCGTCATGCGCATATACTCCGATGACACTGCTGGTGAATACTTTCTGGGAAGTAAGCCAATTAGACCGGTGACTGTCAAAAAAGACTGAGGGATTCTGGTTATGAATTCCTTCAAGTCGAAGGCTGACACTTGTCGGATAATAGGCAACGCTACCATGATGCTCTGGGCGATTCGGCGTTTATTTGCCACCATTACCCCGCAAATGTCCTAGACACTTTTCTCTGCGTATGTCCGTCTTCTGTTAAAATACGGGCTACCCGTTGCATTTCCTCAATCTAAAGGGGAATGAAAATGCTTTGAGAGAGTACAAAGAAGGGAGTCTAAAATGGCTTATGGAAGGCGCCACCTCGCGTACGAGAATAGAAGGAGCTTACTGAAACTATAGCCAATAGAAATTCGAAAGGAAAGGTTTCACCTGCTCCTGATACGTCGTATTCTTCTCGGACAACATGGGGACGAGATCATCCGGTTCTTCCGATCAGTAGGTGAGTCGAGGACTGGTGGGCATGACCAGAGTTGCAGAAACCTAGAAGGCTAAAGCTGAATAATGCGAGCACGCTATCCACGCGGGTGGTGAACATTTGGAACTCGCTACCGAATGGGCTCCTGTTTCTACCATCGGAACAGCTATTCAAAAGCGCGTTGGATTAACATTTGTTGAGACGGATGGACCTGATCCCCCGACTGATTTAGTAGTGTTCCTCTACTTCCGAGACTTGCCTTTTCAGAGGAGTCACCCATGTATATTGCTGTGATGAAGTTTAAACGGGATTTTATCTCTTCTGCATTAGATACAGAAGAACATTAAATAAAAACCATACTTTTGGCTGACACCCATGGCTATGACCAGACCAGGCGAACGAGAACAATGCAATATGGCTCTGTTTCGATACAGAGGATATGGCTGAACATAATAGAGATGATTGGGTAAAATTCTGTATAGACGGCATGGCACTTGACGTGAAAGGGCATATCGAATTGCTAATTCAACAGAGTTGAAGCTCGATGGTAATTAAACGGATGCTTAATAACTTCACAGTATAACAGAAAAATCTCAAAAGAGTTTCGGTGACAATACAGTCGAACTTAAACTCGTGGTTACCTTCATAGTTTTAGCGACAAACATTAAGACAGCATTGTTTTAAAATAAACTGGACTATTCATGGATATTAATTGGATAGTACTGAAAAGAAAAGCAGAAAACGTTTGCCTCCTTGAGCAAAGAACCCAGAAAAAACTAAATTTACAAACCAAACCCAAAAGTGTGAAGGTAATAGGCAAATCGAATCTATCGCTATATTTCAAGGCCGGGTCATTTTTCAGTTCAGTTCAGTTCAGTTCACGGACAGTAGTTGGCGACAAGCAATCGAGCTCCAGAATTTCTTTCGGTGGAAAGCTGCGGAGAAGCGCCCACCAATGCCCCAAAGGGTCAATCCTTTTCTCCGTGTGGACTCTGATGGTCGTAGGACTAGGA
Source organism: Atriophallophorus winterbourni (assembly GCA_013407085.1). Lineage (NCBI taxonomy): Eukaryota > Metazoa > Platyhelminthes > Trematoda > Plagiorchiida > Microphallidae > Atriophallophorus > Atriophallophorus winterbourni. The sequence goes on along the minus strand of JACCGJ010018896.1, from coordinate 4,631 downwards.
CATGGAGGGAAAAAACATGGACCCAGGTTTATTGCAGTAAAAAAGCGTACAAGCTTAAAATAACCGCAGGATGGTATGGTGTTTACTAAAGCAAGCAAAAGTGAAAAATATGAAGCGAGTGCCATAAGAGGATAAAAGAGCAATAGTTTTTGCAGCGTAAAAGCATAACTTGAAAAAACCACAGGGTGTTATATACAGTGCGGTGAGAATAAAACAGGGAGTATCATCTAGTACGGGGGCGGGAAGGCCGTATAGCGGGCCACACTCGCTTGAAATTGCGTCTTCCCGATTTTGCGAGGCGGTAGCAGGGGAAACAGAGGCATCGTGGTTGCGTTAGACCTGTAAACAAGTGAAACAGAAAGTTAAATGTAGTAATCAAGGGATTTTGTAATGGAGTTCTTGGAGGAAGGAGTCGATTCTGTGTTTAAACACGGTTAAGGAGGGAGCCGATACCACATCCTCTGGTAATTTTTTCCAAAGAGCACAAACACGCACAGAGAAAAAGTACTTTCGGCAGTTGATACGGGACTGCTTCAAGCAAAGTCTGTGGGAGTGACCGCGCAAATGCGTTGTCTCGGTATTGCGGGAAAATAGGGAAAAGCACGGGTGGGTGGGTGAGGACATGATCTGATATAGATAGATGAGATCACCACGGGTCCGGCGATACTGCACAGAAAACATTTTCAATATTTCCAATCTTTGAGGATATGGAATGAAGAACAATCCTCTGACAAGTTTCGTCGCACGCCGTTGAGGTGCCTCCAACAACTTTTGGTCTTTGATCAACCACGGGCTCCAGGCCTGAATAGCATATTCCAAATGTGGCCGAAGAAACGCTTTCAAAAGAATAGGAAAACATCGTGGCTCAAAGTGATTGAGTGCTCTGCGCAGGAGACCCAACATACTATTGGCAGTGTAGGCCATTTTTCTACAGGTGGCTGAGACGGATAACCTAGACTCAACAATTATTCCTAAGTCACGTTCAGCGTTGCTAACCTGGAGCGACTGACTACCAAGATGATAGTGTGGAGTACTGCCAGCGCGAGTAGAAAGGACACGGCATTTCGATACGTTAAAGGGGAAATTATTCGTGACTGACCATAAGTGGAGTGTGTTGAGGTCCGCTTGCAGTAGATCCATGTCAGTACGGCTGTAAATCGTTCGCCATATTTTGACATCATCTGCATACAGCAAGACAAGGGAATGAAGAGAACGTGTAAGATCGTCCACAAAGATGAGGAAAAGATTCGGTCCTAAAACAGAACCCTGCGTAACGCCACTAGGGGTGGCAAACGGGGTTGAGAAAGAGCCGTTAACACGCACACGTGCCGATCGTTCATGGAAGTAACTTTTTAACCACGACAAGAGCTTGCCGGAAATTCCCAGCGAAACAAGCTTCTGCAGAAGTATCCGGTGGTCGACTCTGTCAAAGGCCTTGGAGAAATCCAAATAAATCACATGGACTTCCCGACCTTTATCGACTGCGGTCGTCCACTGATCGCGAGCAAGCATAAGATTTGTAAGGCACGATCTACGACGGCGGAAGCCATGTTGATTATCGGATAAGAGGTGAAATGTGTCAACGTGATGCCGTAATGCGTCCACAATAATAGATTCCATTATTTTGGATACCACGGACAATAGGGTGATGGGGCGATAGTTGCTGACATCGGAGCGTGAACCACCCTTGTAGATAGGAGAAATGGATCCACACCTCCACTGGACGGGAACACAACCGAGAGAAAAAATATGCTGAAAAAGGTCCGTCAAAGGGTAGCATAAAGAAGCAGCACATTCGCGCAGAACTCTAGGGTGAAGCGTATCAGGACCAGCAGAACTAGAAGGGCGCAGGGATATGAGCTTGCCGAAAATAGCGGCAGGTGTAAAAGTGATGTCTGAAAGCTCGAAAAGTGATGGGGTTGAGTTGACAGGTACGGAAAGCGATGTACTGGAGGGCTCAAAATCGAGGCATAGTAAAGCCGTAGTGCTTCTGCTGCTTCACTGGCTGTCTGGGTAGGGCCCAACGGTGTTTCTAAAGTTGTAATGCCAGGTTTGACATGACGTAAACGATTGACAAAGCTAAAGGGCCGTTTTGGGTTATCAGCAAAGGCACAAGAAAGTTTGTACTGGTAGTTCAAACGATCTTCGCGGATGAGAGCCGTGGATTGGTTTCGATACATTCGATAGCGTTCCCACTGTTGATAGGAAGGGGAGTGGACATAAATAGTCCATTCTCTATTCCGTTCGCTAATGAATTTTCGAGTGCGGCTACGTAGTGGCGTTCTCCTGTGCTTCCGCAGCGGAACAGCTTTAGTTACCGTGCATGAAGCTGTTAATTGTAGTAGTCGAGAGGAAAAACTCAACCATGCATCGTCAGCTGAAAGGTCGGTACTGAAATACCAGTCCTGATTCAGAATAAGAGTGTCTAGCTTGTTGTAGTCTGTCCACCTCCGTGTGAACACTGAGCTATCTGCAATCTTGTCAGCCCAGTAGACTAGCTGGAAATGTAAGAATACATGATCACTGCGCCCAAGCGGTGCACGACGTTCGACGTATTCAATCATCAGTTCATCGTCTGTCAAAATAAGATCCAGTAAAGATGGCGTATCATTAGAACGGAAACGGGTGGGTTCAGTGGAATGGTTGAACAATGGGTGTGTGTGGAACAGATCTAGTAACTTTGAACCGAAATGACCATCTGGATAAGGACGATCGAACAAATTTGGAAGATTAAAGTCCCCCATGATGAGAACATGTGTTTGTGTCTGAAGGAGTACACGATTCAGGTAACTTAGCAATTGTTCATCGTCTTGGTTAGAATTACTCGGGGGGCGATAAATAACTACAACTATGATTGATTCAAAACTGGAAATTTGTAAAGTGCAACTTAAAGTATCAGCGGATTGCATGACAGAAGTAAAAAGTTCAGTACAGTGAATAGAGGAATTGACGTAAAGGGCTACGCCACCACCAGGCGATGGTCTATCGGATCGAAAAACGTTCATGTTCGGGATATGAATTTCATTGTCAAGATGGCGTTCGTTCAACCAAGTTTCCGTTAGTGCAATAATATCATAAGGACATGTGGAAACATGGAACGTTAGTTCATTGAGTTTGCTCAACAGACCTTGAGTGTTTGTATAAGCACATTTTAGGTATTTGCGGTGAATAAGACCAGACATTGCGTTTTGGCCGGCCAGAGTAGGGCCGGCTAAATCAAGTTTTTTGCATAATATCAGAGGAGTTATTCGATGTAAGATCACTTATCTTTGGACTCGAATTTTCAGATAGGAGAGTAGCCAGCGTAGGGTTGTTGGAGCACATTTCGCTTTGTGTAACAGGATTTTGCGTTGCGCTGTCAGCCGTGATGGTGACTGGAGTTCGACGAGGTTGGTCTGAAAAAATTCGGACACTCGGTGGTGCTGTTCTACGAGCACAACGCCAGGCATTAAGGACAGTAGGCAGCATCTCAGAGCTCAGGAAACAAACTTTCAGCAGTCGCGGCGAATTCCCATTGTAAGTGGTTGGACGAGGGAGTCGGTATAAGGACACTGTTGTGACTGGTTCGCAATTCATATGCTGATAAAGAAAACGCCATTGGGCGTGATCGTGTTCTTTACGTTCGGTTTCATTTTCGCTGTCACATTCTGGTACTCCATGAACAATGATGGGTCTAGGAGTGTCTTGTCGTTGCACATTAGGAGGACGATTTTTTGCGCGTTCTATCCAGGGTATATCGGGATTGATACGAGAGGGCGAAGCTTCGTGTCGCAGATAATGTGCAGACAATAAAACACTCTCCATCTGATCGTTATTTTCCAAGTCGACGCGCAGCAGACGTTGTTGGTCAGAGTGAGCAGAGGATGGGTGACGTGTGAGTCTCGTTAGGCATAACGGTTTGATAACCTGGATCTTCATGGAAGTACACAAGCGTTTCCACTGAAGTAGATCATGGGCTTGTTAAGCATTGAACTGGGATTCAGCAGACTCAACAACGTTGGTGCAAATAACAGAGAAATGTTTCACCGTTGACTTGATTTGTTTTGGCATACGAAGAGGACATGGTTGCTTTTTGGTCGGTGTAGTAGCAGTGAGAGTTTCTGCAATGGGCTTAGAGGTGGCATTACAAGGGAAGGGGGCAGTTGTTTCTAAATTCGCAGGAGGATTTATTGGAGTGGGTAAATCGAGACCTTTTTGAAGCTCAGCAAGCTCCAACAATACGCGGTTAAGTTGAGACTCAACATGACAGAGTCGGTTTTCCAGTATACTACGTGATGCGAGCTCCGTATTAGTAGTCGGAGTAAAAGAAACATTAGACCCAGGTGCTGGAGATGTGCGCATGGGAGTGGTTTGCGGGGTGTTTGCGAGTGAGTCTGGATGGCGACGGAGACCTTCAAAATAAGGGAGACACGATGGGCAAATATACTTCAGTGGTGAAGACGAGGAGGATTGTATTACAGCTACATCGAGGTGCGTTAAACTAGGAACACAAGAGAGATGCGATTTCATGCAGCAGAGTGAGCAGATCACAATCTTAGATCGGGCGCCGACACGCCGGTGACACATAGGACAAGCAGACAACTTTGACGGGGTCGAATAACACATTCCAGAAAGGAAGCAAAATATTCCAA
>JACCGJ010018894.1:0-22830 GCA_013407085.1 Atriophallophorus winterbourni | reverse complement strand
AACACTAGCGGTGTCCCACAATGTTCGGTACTTGATCCGGTTATGAATTTGGTCTACATTAACAATCTTTCGAAATTTGCCACTGTCAAAATTGTTCTCTTTGACGATGATGCTTTACTTAGGATGCGTATCGTGTTAATTGTGTAGTAGTTTCACTTTCAAAGCGACTTGGATATATTAAACAGCTGGTCAGCTTTCCTATTCACTCACAAATCTGGATCACAACAACTGGAATGGATAACAGAGGAAAAGGACTCTAAGACGTCGAAATACACAGACTTCCTCAAGGTTAAATCGGCTAGGGACTCAGGAATCATAGACCCAGCAAACTTAAGGTGTGGCACACAATGTGCTGCTGCGGCTCAAAAAGCCAGGAGAAAACGTCGTGGACTACTTATACCCTTACATGAAGAAAAGCTGAGCTGCTGTTACATTTCTGCAATGCAATATTAAGGCCGAATCTAGAATACTGTGTCCAGGCTTGCAGGCAAAATTACCAGACGGACATAGTGCAGCTAGAAAATGTACAAAATCTGGCCACTCGCATGATCGAGGGGTTCTAATGCGCCAAATACGGAAATTATCTCTCAGCATTAGGACTTTTCTCGCTTAGGAGGAAGCCGCGTAGAAGGATCTTATATGAACATTTAAACTGGTCAAAGTAATAAGCTGTATCGAATTCACTCATTTTTTCGGTTCTCTTCTCTGGTTAGTAAACGTGGGCACAGTCTCAAGCCACTTTACAAGGCATTAGTTTGGCCGGATTTCGAATATTGTGTCCAGGCGTAGTGTTCTTACTACAAAAGGACATTCTTTGAATCGAAAGCATACAGCGTCTCGCAAATCGCATTATCGAGGGTCAGTGAGGATAATCTCAGGCTGCACGCATGAAGTCACTAGATCTGTTTCCTTTGGAATGCTCTCCCAATCTCTTGTCAACGCTCATAGAGTCAAAACGTTCATTCGAAATTTGGATACTTATTTATTGCATAACGATTTAACGACATCAGAGTATTGACTCATGATAAGGATTCAACCGGATTATACTTGACATTACATGTTTATTTCGTACCTTTTCCTGGATGTATATGTACTATGTTATGGTAATTGTGAAGCTATGTGATTTTTGTGACCATACATTGTTGAACCTTGGATCTTGAATCTTGAATCTATTCTCACTTACGCACCGACGTAGGAGATGCGACTCAATTGAAACGTTTGAGAACTTGAAGTGCTTGATCGCTGTTATAGTGAACGACATATTTGCTTAAATTTCCGAGATGGGCACCCGCAGACATTCACTCGAACTCTCTATGTAGCGATGTATATTACACTCCTGAAAATAAATTTTCAGCCTCCGCGAAGCATATTTCTGGAATCTGGTTCCAGAAGAACTTATATCCTGCAGTTCTGTAGCGAGATTTACGAATCGTTGTGACCGCATGTGGGATAAGCTATTTCCTAAATACTTCCTATAATTGCCATGTTAAATTGGGTAGTTCAACATTTTCAGCGTTATCTGTTAGATAAAGTAAATGCTAAATTACTGTTTTTTATTACACATCACTTATTTAGCTGACATCCAACCGTACTTTTAAAGAGAATTTCCCTATATTTTCGAGATCATTAATAACGAGGTACTTTCAAAATATAACCTGGATAAACTCTTGGCGTCGCGATCATCGAGTATATCTAACGGACAGTAAAAAACGTTTTAAAGTGGTTGTTGCTTCTCTGCAGCTTTCAAACAAAAGATATTCTGGACGCTCGATTGGCTTCTTAGCCACAAACTGTCCTGTGCAACTGAACTAAACTGAACTGAAATAAGTAAACAACCCACCAGGCAGGAATCCAAAACGCACTTCTTTAACATTCAAGTAGTGAACGCTCAAAACTCACTGCCCACAGAACTAGTCCCAGCAGTCAAGGTAAATGCGCTTAATCGTGAACAGGAAAAATGGGATTAGGTGCTCTTTCAGTGGTATTACCATTAGGAATGAATCCCTCCTTATTTAGTTTAAAGAACAGCAAAATTGTTGCGAAAAGCTTTTTGAAACGCACAAAAAGTGATTCTTTACCTATTTGTTTCGTTTCGAACCAAATAATCTTCTGTCAATTGTCCTTTCGTTCCATCTACCAGTTTACTTCACCAAAAGCTATCTCCTGTCTGAAGTCTTCAAGAAGCTGGAGGTTGCTGGACCAGATGGTATACTAGAGATAAATGGGGTGCTGAAATTTCGTGACTTAGTTATAAAGGTTTCAGCGGTCTTTAACTGGGCTGATAAATATGCAGTTGCTGCTTTTTCATCTTCCATCAGTTTAATCACTCAGGTTCTTGGAGGTTTTCATGTCAATTTGCAAAGCGGTTGTGTGACCACATCACGAGTATTGCGTTCAAGTATGGTCACGTTATTTGGAAAATATATTGATAAGCTTGAAGGTGTTCTACTCCTAGCTACTCATATGATTGTAGGGCAATGGGGTAGGTGGTATAAAGAACGATTGTTAAGTCTAGATCACTTCTCACTGAAAAGAAGGCGGCTAAGTGGAGGCTAGATTGAAACCTTAGTAATCATGACTGGTTTCAGTACTGTTCGTCTAAGTGAAATATATGATCTGGCGCCAAGTGTGGGTACTCGACGTACCCCATGAAAACTTGCCAAGCGACATGTCAGGTCAAATCTCCGCAAGTACTTCTTTAGTGAAAGGTAGTAAATTACTGGAATCGTCTTCCTAATTATGTTGTTTATTCTACTTCTGTAGGGGGTTCCAAGAAAGGACTCGACTTTGTGTTGCTTTTTTATTTCCTGATTGTTATCCGTAATTGAATGGTTAGTATGGACGCTCGATTGGCTCATTAGCTACTCACTGTCCTGTGCAAACTGGACTGAACTGTACTTAAGTGATTGGACATGCAACATGCATTGAATACCTCATATTTCTAAAATGAGACCTATCGCATCTTGCATTTGCTCCCTACGAAACAATCCTAATAGTGGCTGTCATTTTCGAGCACAACTTCAGGAGAATCTAGGCACTCGTTTCTATTTGGTCAAATATCGCCCTGTGATACTGATACAAAGATTAAATGGGATGGATACTGGGTATACGATTCACTCAGACTCAACTCTTAGTACGGAAACGGATGCCTCTCAAAGCTATGTGGTTTTTTGCATGGATAATGTCGTTCGTGTCCTAAAGAATGGAGACAGAAATAAATCCGTTGGACCTGATTATGTGCATTTTTAAATTGATAACTAAATATCTAAAGTACTAGCAGAGCCTCTCTATGAGTTATACAACGAATAGCTCTGCAAAGGTATCCTACCGGATGACTGGAAGAAAGCTACTGACTTACCTATTCCAAAGTGAAGTTGCGCAAAATTTGTTGGGAATTTCCGACGGGTAAGCTTGACTAGTGTTTTATGTAAAACATCGGAGAGACTTATCAGGGATCGGATGTGCAGCCACCTCGTGCACAATTCATCATTAAGCACGGTTCGAAATGGCTTTCTTGAAGGAAGGTCGTGTCCCTCGAATCTGTTATGCTTCTTAGATAGAGTCTCCAAGACACTGGATGAAGGCGGATGGGTTGAGGTCTTTTATTTAGACTTTGATAAGGGGTTCGACTCGGTAAGTCACAGGTTCCTAGGGATAAATCTCAAGGACAAAGCCAAATCTCCTAAGTTTCACGACTGGATAACCAGTTTTCTTCGTGAAAGATCCTTCCTGGTCCGTGTGGGCGATACCACCTCTGAATTCGCAAAAGTTACCAGTGGAGTCCACAAGGTTCAGTATTAGGCCCAATACTCTTTCTGATCTTCATCGACCATCTGGAATCGCAGTTGTCATGTCCCTGCTATATGTTTGCTGATGATGTTAAATTCACCGGATCCACTGATCAAGGTGATTTGTCGAGAGATATTGAAAAGGTCATTAAATGGTCGCAGGATAGGGATCTTTCTCTGAACTCCAGTAAATGTCATCTGTTGTCTACAGCAGTCCACAGATTTACAGTAACAGCGAATAATGGTGGAATCGACTTTCAATCTATTCAGAGGTTTAAGGATTTGGCTATTGTCGTAACCGCGGACTTCAAATGGGTTGCGCAATGTGCCACAGCTGCAAAACGAGCTAGAGGAGAACTCTTTAGGCTTAAATTTGTTCTAAAGTGTAAAACGCCGGAAGTGTTTATCCACTGATATACGGCGATTGTCAGGCCGAATTAAGAATACTGCGTGCAAGCCTGGAACCCCTTCTTTCGAAACGACATATTACTATTAGAGAGAGTCCAACGACTGGCTACCAAAATGGTTAGAGGTATGTTTGGGAAACCCTACCAAGAACGTGTAATTTCTTTGGTCTCTCCTCCCTTCGGCGGCGGCGTCTACGGGGTGACCTCATAGAAAATTTCATAATTCTGGAAGACTAAGGCGACAAGGGTTGTCAAATCCTGTTCTCTCTAGCAATCAACTCTTCAACTAGAGGTCATTAAAGCTCGCGAAAAACCACTGCCGTCTAAATCCCAGGCAACACCTCTTCATTGAAAGAGTAGTAAGCTTCTGGAACAAGCTGCATAAGGATATAATCGCTTGCACATCAGTAGGTGCATTCAAAAGGGGTTTAGATATCTTGTGGCATGAGCTTCTCCCAGACGATCTCCCTCATTTATACAGGTCGCCTGTCGACAAAATTATTAATTTTGTGTTCATTTTGAATTTAAATGGTCTTCAACACTATTTAAAAAACTCCCGTAATATAATACCTCGTTTAAATGTCATGTTTTAAACGTACGCACGAATTTTCTATAGCTAACCTTTCACTAGCTCGGTGAAAAGAAACCCTTTCTGTTTTTCTAAGTCGCAGCTACAAATAATGGGACCGAAGTTCTGCCTGAAGAACACCGGACGTATCATCGCATACGACGAGGATACCAGAGAAAAATCAACCAACTTTGGCAGTGGTGTGCGCTCCTTTGGCTTATCAGACATTTACAGTCCTGTGCCAACTGAACTGAACATTCCGGATAAACTCTTTGCGTCGTAGTCGTTGACGTTTTCAAACGGACAAAATGAAACAAACGTTTGGACAGTGCGTCTTTGCAACTTTTCACCGGAAGAAATTCTGGATGCTTGATTGGCGCGTTAGCCACATACTATCATGTGCAATCTAAACTGAACTGATACTAAAAAGCCAATTACTTACTATCCGATGCGTAAACAATCTTCTAAGCTTTCTTGATGAAGTGACATTACGCCTCGATGGAGGAAGAGTAGTCGAATTATGCTATCTTGGTTTTCAAAAGGCATTTGTCTCCGTGAACCATAGGTACCTTTTTCACAAACTGAGTAGGTGTGGCGTCACAGGTGAACTACATCGATGGATTTGATTGATTTCAGGCTGCTTTCTGTTCCCTGATGATGTTAAGATCCTGGGAACCGACAGTAGATATACGCCTATCTTTTATTTAACAAAGTAAGCGTGTGTACAAAGACCTGTGCTACTCAATGTACCGAAGCTGCAAACAAAGCTCACAGAGAATTGTTCAGACTTTGCTCAGATTCATCATGCGGAAAACCTTCAATCGTCATTACCTTATACAAAATAGTCGTGCGGCCTTACTTGTAAGACTGCGTTTAATCATAAAAACCGTACTTAATAAAGATATAGCATGCGTCGAAAGGGTCCAGCGTCTTGCGACTAGGATGGTTCAGTGTCATGCAGGAAAAACGTATGAGGCAAGACACAAGGACCTCGGTTTGTTCTTGCTAAAGAGACTGCGGCTGCAAGGTGACCTAATAGAAGCCTTCAAGATTCCAAATCGTCTGAAAGTGATAATATTACTGAACTCCTTAAACTTTCCCCTAAAGCATCTACATCGGGTAATTCTATGAAACATTTCAAGAGTAGGCCTAGGTTGCTTGCACGTGAGCACTTTTTTAGAAACCGTGTGGTCAAATTCTGAGACAAGCTCCCAGGTTGTATAGTAAGCCTTCCGAATGTTTTGAGCATTAAAAGGGAACTAAATGTTAAATCTTTAGTATTCGGCAAAAATTGGATAACATATTGAAGCAAACATTATAAAAGAAGAAAGAATATCGTGCAGGTTGGCAAGTCGACCTTCGCTCACGTTATGCCATATCTAGAATGCCCTCATCGTGTATTTTATTATCGAACGTTCGTTCTTCTTGGTCTAAGTACGGTGGAATTTCACAACTACTTACTTCGAGAATTTTAAAGCATACTGGCGTTGCGATGTTTCAAGATACCTGGCTTCACACGGCAATAGAAAATAAGTTGGTTTCTATTGAAGGATTCTGCTGTTTTCGACTTGAACGAACCTGTCTCTCGATGAATCGTAGTGGCGAAGTAATTACTTACATTCGAACTGACTGATGTTCGTACTGCAAACGGATTTTCACTTTTGATAAGCACGAGATATCCTGCCTAGCTGTTGAATGCAAACCCCGTCATCTTTCCAATTTTCAACCCCTTATATTGATAAATGCTTATGTTATCATCAATTGTCCATCTAACGTTTTCAACGCATTCATTGATGAACTCCTGATAAAACTTACTCCTTTTCATAATTCTCTGCTTCTTTTAGTTGATGACCTCAATGACTGCAATTTATCTAGGTTTCCCCTATTGTCTCTGAAAAATATTGTTCATTTCTCAACTTGATGTGACGCATTTTTGAATTTTGCCCTAACAAATGCACCCCATTTGATTCACGCCCGCAAGTTTGCTCCCGTTGGTAATTCAAATCATTGTGTTATTAAACATCTTCCTAACATTTATGGAAGTACTAAGCATAGATACCTCACCCACAGAAATGGCAAAAAGGTGGCGTCTAGATTTTGTCAACCTGACACTATTTCTGCCTTGAAGGACATGCTCTCTACCTCCGATTTCAATATTTTGCATAAAAATGATGTCTCCATAGAATGTTATGTTCTGACATCGTTACTTGATTTTTGCTTCGAAATCTGTTGTCCTAAAGAAACTATTTCTGTAAGTACCCATAGAGTTTCCTCTGCCCACCTAAAGCGCCTATAAAGAATAAAAGAAAAAGCCTTTGAAATTCATGATCGTAACACTGTTGCGCATATTTCTCAGTCAATCAAGTTCGAAATTCGACGTCTTGCAAAGCTGTACACGAACACGCTTCTTAGAACGAAAGACAGTATTAAGCTCATCTCAAAATTCAGTTGTGTTCCCGCAGATGACTTTCGATATACTATTTTTGATCGTCACTTTCGCGAATGCAACAGGTTCATCGCAACTATTTCTTCTAACTGCTCACATCCACTGAACAAAAGCCTTGTTTCTTGAAAATCTTTTTCCCCCACCCGAAGTTACTATGTTATTACCTATTCGAGACCTAACAAATTTAGAAACTCTTTTGTTCCATACTTGGATCGATACATAGTTGATCAGTCGAAAGCTGTATTGGAGTTCAAACAGCGCTTGACAATTTTCCAAACGACGCTGACATTTTCAGTTATTCTCCAATTTTCATTTTTCTAATTCGCCTAACATTTGTCTAGCTTATGGTAACCTGACACTTTATTAGCTCAAGTATCATTTCATTGTGGTGCACTTCATACATTTTATAATATTTGTATTTTGTGGAGAAATTAATGTATTGCTGAAAGTTCGTGTACACGAATAAAATCATTCTCTTCTTCTTCTTCAAATTGTCTATCATATCTCCACACATTGTCCATTGAAAACAAAAAACATATTGTTACATTTTTAATCATATCTGTCTAGGCCTGGACAACCTGAAAGCAAATTAGCCCACATGCAGTCTGTGAATGTGTTTCACTTTGCCTTGACTAGGCTAGTGATTTGATACACCATACATTGTTCACGCATATTATTGTATTGTGTCATGGATAGCTGACCTCTCACCGTGCTGGTGGAGAGAAACCCTACCTCACTTTCCAGATATCCAGAAACAAGAGCTTGTGAAAAGTACGAACTGTATACTCGATATCGAAGTGCCAGGTGCTCAACTGCATACCGTCTAAGGACATTTTGGCGCATGATTGGCTTTCAGCCACATTCAGACCTCTGCAACTTGATGACTTACATGGCTATGCGTTGACTGCATGAAGTCGAAGGAAACTTTGGTTCAGGAGCATAAGCGTCTTGAGAAACGTAAGCGTTATCCTCCACGTCCGACTCCGAAACCCGAAACTTTTGCTGAAGTAGCTAGGAAAGTTGTCCCGACACCTCGGCACACTTAAAAACTTCTAGCCCAATTAGAGCTAGGAAGTCAAAGTTAGCTGAAAACCGTAGCTCATCAAATTCGCTCGCGAAGCAAAACTTAGAAAATGACAAGTGTGGCGATGACGCTAACACAGGAGAATTATATTTCAACATTGAAGAGCGCCACTGTCGTGCTACTTCCTCAAGAGGATAAATCGTGGATGAGTTGTAGTGACTCAGACCATGGAGATGAAACTAGATGCCAGGAGTTGTCGTTTGTTTCAAAAACGAGTTCTGTATCCCTTGATGAAGTTCAGCCTTCAAAAAACGCGAAGCAGCCTCAGGCATTACGCCCGAAGACAGAGAGCTCTTAGGTTGCCCTAACACCAGGAGTCTGGTTGCCTATGATAGTGGTCTTCTGCTCTATGCAAACGTCTTTAGCATTAGAAATAAATGGGCTGACCTCCTCTGTAGAGTTGACGACACCCACTACAAAATTGTGGGTGTCACGGAATCATGGTTGTCTCATGATGACCACATACCAGCTTTAATCGCGGATAGGTTTAGCGCCGTGAGAAGCGATCGACCTCTGAGTAAGCTAGCAGGAGGGGCGTTGCTCCTTATGGATAACGCTATTCCCTTCGAGAAAAGTATTACTTTTTCTACAACGGATGTGCATATAATATCTGCCTTGTTCATGCATGGATGCACGCGCATAGTTGTAAGCTGCGTCTACCGTAGTCCGAGCACTAGTTTGGAAGAACATGCTTTGTTGCAAATTAAGCTCTCGTCTCTTTAAGCCATGCACTTTACCAACACGTAAACGAACCAACTAGATTCCGAAAGGGTCAGTCTCCGTCTATTATTGACCTGGTTATTTTAACTTCTGAAAGCGTTATACAAAATTTTGTCTTTCTGCCACCACTAGGTAAGAGCGACCACGTAGTGTTAGCCTGCGAGTTAATTCTGTCATTTGAGAAGCTCGAAGCTTTCATAGGATCGACCCTGCTTCCCTATTAGAGACAGCAGCAGGCAAAACATTGACCATGTAGATGGGATGTGGGGGCAAATCAAGAAAAACATCCTTCTACTTCAGGATCGATTCGCTCGTTTCTTACCCGTTCGCCAAAAAGGTAAACCTCAATGGTGGTCAGCCTCAGTTTCCCGTAGCGTACGTCACCGCAACGCAAAATGCAGGCGTTATAAGCTTACTCCTTCATGTGGGACTTGGGCCCGTCACAAAGAAGCACGAAACATAGCTGTTTCCAAGATACGTGCAACAAAGATTTCTTCCGAAATGAGACTCGCTCGAAAGGCCCAGAATCATCCAAAACGTTACTGCAGCTACGTTTAATCTAAAAAGGTGTAGGTACCTTGAGAAGGGACGATGGCTCAGCAGTCATTACAAGCACTGAAAAGGCTCAATTGTTTTCCTCACATGTTTAAGGCGTACAACGCCAAGATTTTAACTCGAACGCCTCTGCGCCATCACTTCAATGTGTACTCGCTGATCGCCCCCTCTGCACTGAACTTACATCCGAGGTACACCATGTCGATAATATATTGGCCATCCTAGCTTACAACAAGTCGGTAGGGCCCGATAGAATCCATCCATGAATGATCAGACTGCTAGCGCCTATATTAGCTGTGCCGATCACAGAAATTTTTACATCGTCCCTCAGTTAGGGTACCCTTTCTTTGGAATGGAGAACAGCCGTTGTAGTGCCTATCCATAAGGAGGAGCTACCTTGACGTTCAAAAATTACTGCCCGGTTATCCTCACTAGTGTACTATGTAAGGCTATGGAAAGATTAATCCGCGATAAAATATGTGGATATCTAGCCAAACACTCTCGTTTGGATGGCGCACAACACGGCTTCCTAAAAGGTAGGTCATGTCTGACAAATTTGTTTGGCTTTCTAAACGAGGTTACTAATAGGATGAATGATTTGATAGCTGTATAAGTCTTCTATCTAGACTTTAGTTAGGCTTTTAATTCAGTCAACCATAGACTCTTGCTTCTCAAACACTCAGCCATAGGAGTATCAGGGAACCTTCTGGGCTGGATTCGAGCATTCCTTAGCGATCGTTCCTTTACTGTCAGGGTAGATGATACTTACTCCGCAAGAGCGCATGTAACTAGTGGGGTTCCCCAGGGCTCAGTCTTGGGCCGTTGCTGTTCCTAATCTTCATTGATGATCTAGCCACCTTGTTATATGTTTCCTGACAACGTTAAAATTGACGGTAGGTCGGATAAATCCGATATTATAAGTGATGTGGAAGCTGTAACAGCATGGGCGTGTTAGTGGGACCTTCCCCTTAAGTTAGATAGGAGTCACTTGCTCTCCGCACTGGCAGGCAACATGATTGTGTCTATGCCCTCAGCTCACACGGAGTTCCGTAGGGTAAAGTCTACTAAAGACCTAGGAATCGTAGTCTCCGCAAACTTTAAGTGGGCTGAGCAATGTGCTGCTGCAGCTCAGAAGGCCAGGAGAGAACTCTTTCGACTACGTTCAGCCCTCACTTGCAGAAAAGCTGAGTTGCTAATGCCCCTCTACAAGGCAATAGTAAGGCCACATTTAGAATACTGTATCCAGGCTTGGAAGTCGTATTACCAGAAGCATATCGTGCAGCTAGAAAAGGTACAGAAGCTGGCCACTAGCATGATCGAGGGGTTAGCATACACCAATTATGAAAATCGTCTATTAACACTAGGACGTTTCTCACTTAGGAGGAGGCAACTTAGGGAATATCTTATAAAGACCTTTAAGGTTGTCAAAGGATTAAGTTGTCTCGAATTCGATGACTTCTTTCGGTTCTCTCCTTTGGTTGGTACACGAGGGCACAATCTTAAGCTAAGTAAACAGCACACCAGGCTCGAACCCAGAACGCACTTCATTAGCATCCGTATAGTGAACGCGTGGAACTCACTTCCCGCAGAACTAATCATGGCAACATCAGAAATTGCCTTCAAACATGGGCTGGACGAACGGTGTCAGATGCTCTTCCCGGAGCATTACCCTTAAGACTAAATCCCTCCATATTTATGATCAAAAACACAAAAATATTCGAAAAACATTTTGAAACACAAAAAAGAGTTTCTTTTTCATTTTTTTGTATTTGTAGAAATGAACTGCTGTCCATCATCTTTTCATTCGATTGAACATGCAACATGCATAACTCTCTCACCTTTCAGTGATGAGACCTCTTATATCTTCCATTCACAGTTACACACGCCTGTCTTACTTACGAATCAATTCTGGTAGTAACAGGTGTTTTCAAGCACACCTTCGAAAGAATCCGGGCACTCGTTTCGTTTTGGTGGACTATCGCCCTGTGATACTGATACTGCAGGTTCCCGGAGGTTTTCATCCCATTGTATAAAGCGATAGTGAGACCTCATCTAGAGAATTGCGTTCAAGCTTGGTCTCCTTACTTGTAAAAGGACATTGCCACGCTTGAAGGTGTTCAGCGCCTAGCTACTCGTATGATTAAAGGGCAATCTGGGAAGTCGTATGAACAACGACTGTTGAGTCTAGATCTCTTCTCGCTAAAAAGAAGGCGACTACGTGGGGATCTGATCGAGACCATTAAAATCGTTAGAGGCTTTGGTTCTATTGATACGGCTGATATGTATGCTCTCGCGTCAGTTGTAAGTACTCGAGGCCATTCACTGAAACTGGCAAAGCAACATGTCAGGTCTAATGCACGTAAGCACTTCTTTGGCGAAGGGGTAGTGAATCATTAGAAGTGTCTGCCCGAAAAGGTAGTTTGTTCTACTTCAGTAATGTGCTTCAAATATAGACTAGACTCGATCTAGCGCTCTGCGTTCTCCAATTTTTATCCCTAATTTTAGAGTTGTTCTTTAATTTGTCGTTGGAACGCACTAATGTCTCTCCTCACCTATTGGGTGAGGGAGTTTTTCTGTTGCATTCCAGCCAAAGTCATACCAGAAGAATATTGAACCTACTATCCGAAGTGGTGGACGCTCTTATGGCTTACCACCGGAAGTATTCTGGACGCTCGATTGGCGACTCTGCCACATATCGTCCAGAGCAAACTGAACTGAAATGAACTGATTCTGCAGTGTATATCGGCGCGATTCAGGTAACTGTTTAGAAACTCACGAGTGCACAGCACCTCTCTTTAGCTCGGTGGAGGTTAATCAGGAAATGGTCACCACAGTTCTGTCGCAGCTGGACAAAACTAAGTCACCTGGCCCCGACGGCATACATCCGGCTATTCTTCAACCGCTCGCGAATATAGTTAGCCTTGCAATCAGAAATCTTTTCGAAGCTACCTTACTCCAGGGTATACTACCGGATGATTGGAAACGAGCGGCGGTAATAGCCATATACAAAAAGGGTCCCATTTCGGATGTACGCAACTACAGGCCAGTAAGCCTGACAAGCATTTTTTGCAAGTGCTTGGAAAAAATCATTCGGCACCAGGTATGTAAACATTTGGTAGCCAATTCCTTACTATCCGATGCCCAGCACGGATTCTGGAAAGGAAGGTCCTGCCTAACCAATCTTCTAAGCTTTCTGGACGAAGTGACATTACGCCTCGATGAAGGGAGAGTAGTCGAAGTCTGCTATCTTGATTTTCAAAAAGCATTTGACTCGGTGAACCATAGGTAAATTCTGCACAAACTAAGTATGTGTGGCGTCACAGGTGACCTATATCGATGGTTAGACAGCTTCCTAACCAATCGCACTAACTATGTTAGAATTGCAGGGGATTGCTCGCAGGAATCACTGATTCTCAGTGGAGTGCCTCAAGGCTCGGTGCTTGGTCCATTACTTTTTCTTATTTTTGTGAACGACCTGGCAGCGTGCTCGAGTTCATGCTGCTTCCTGTTTGCTGATGATGTTAAGATCCTAGGAAACCGACAGTAGAGATACGCCTATCTCTGATTTAGAAAAAGTAATTGAATGGACATATAGCTGGGACTTGCCACTAAACCTGGGGAAGAGCTGTCTTCTGACGACTGATTTAGCGACGACCCAACTAGAAGTTGGTGAAGGAACTATCAGAATAGCGGCTGCTCAGACAGTGAAGGATGTTGGCATTACTATAACAGGCGATTTTAAATGGGCTACTAAATGTGCCGAAGCTGCAAACAAGGCTCGCAGAGAATTGTTCAGACTTCGCTCAGCGTTATCTTGCCGAAAACCTTCAATCTTCATTCCCTTATACAAAGTAGTCGTGCGGCCTCACTTGGAGTACTGCGTTCAATCCTGGGCACCGTACTTAAAAAAGGATATAGCATGTCTCGAAACGGTCCAGCGCCTTGCGACTAGGATGGTTGAGGGTCAGGCAGGTAAAACTTATGAGGCTAGACTCAAGGACCTCGGTTTGTTCTCACTAAAGAGACGGCGGCTGCGAGGTGACCTAATAGAAGCCTTCAAGATTCTAAAGGGTCTTACGGTGATAATATTACTGAAATCCCTAAACTTGCACCTAAAGCAGCTACAAGGGGTAATTCCATGAAACTTCTTAAGAGTAGGCCCAGGTTGCTGGCACGTGAGCACTTTTTCAGCAACCGTGTGGTCAACTACTGGAACAAGCTCCCAGATTGTATAGTGAACCTCCCAAATGTGTTGAGCTTCAAAACGGAATTGGACGTTAAATGGTCTATTATATTTCCGCATATTGTCTAATTAAAAAAATAAAAAAAACGTCTTTTTACATTTTTATCAAATCTGTCTAGGCCTGGACAACCTGACAGTAAATTAGCCCACATGCAGTCTATGACTGTGTTTCACTTTACCTCAACTAGGCTAGTGATTTCATACACCACACATTGTTTACGCATATTATTGCGTTGTTTTCTGAATAGCTGACCTCTCACCGTGCTGGTGAAAAGAAACCCTACCTTACTTTCCAGATATTCGGATACAAGAACGTGTGAAAAGTACGAACTGTATACTCGATATCGAAGTGCCGGGTGCTCATCCGCATACCGTTGAAGGAAATCTTTATCGCGTGATTGGCTTTTAGCCACCTTCAGCTCAGTGCAACTTGAACAAATTTGGCGGTACGTTCAACTTTGTTGCATTTGCCACGCTCAGTTACAAACTTTTACGAATTTTTACCGTATCACAGTTGTACTGTAAAATAGAAACTCTATTTTACTTATTCTCGAAAGTTTGAACACACATTTCATTCTTGCACCTCTTGCTGATTAATTACTTCCGTAATAAACTCAGTATTCTGTCTTAATCTTGCATCACCGTGTTTTAGCTATTTTCAACTATGAATAAAACTGTTTGTATTAGCGCGAAATGTGGCAAACAAGTAGCCAAAAATATTGAGTGCAATGCTTGCAAGCGTTGGGCTCACCCTGGCCGCTCAGCTATACATAAATCCCACTATGGGCTTTATGCGAAATTCTGCTGGCTTCCGTGGTATTGCAGTTATTGTCACAAGGCTGTCACTGAAGCCGCATTTGTGTACCACCAACGGCGATCTAGTTTGACGCTAGCTAGTGCGTCTGAATCCGTGTCCGACCGAACTTATGCATCAGTCGCGCGGTCCAATTTAATCCCTGGGCGGGCTTCGGCGGGTACCAAGGCCAAACATTCGAGCCAGTTATCCCGCCCTCCTGTGGCATCCACCACTGTCAAGGCGAAAAATAAACCTAAGCCTTCTAAAAGACGGGTGTCCAAGGGCTCTTAACCACCGCTCACCGACGCTTACGTCACACTAGTGAAACAATCACCTACTAGTCTTAGACTACCTTCACGAATGGTGTCCGATTCAGCAGGCACCCCAAGAAGGCAGGCTAAGACTATTAATTCCGGTAAAAATGGAAAGCAACATACAAATGTTGTCGGTTCCAATGCCATAGATCAAATTATTCTGGAGCTGAACAGTCTTCGGAAAAAAATTGAATCATTGCATGGCCCATCTTCGGCTCGTAAAAATAGAACTCGTAATGTTCTAGTTTTCAATCGTACCGAGCCCTTCATTAAGGAATCCAAATCTCTACGAGATTTGGACCACAGGTGTATCCACGATCTCTTTCGCATGGTTGGGATGAAGCCTTCCACTCTCACGGCGAGAGTTCATCGTGTGGGTAGATGGAAGATGGACAACCGGCCTCGACCAATCCTAGTCGAGTTCAAATTTCAGGCGGATCGCGATGTGTTTTTGTCTAAGGCGGAACACATAACTAACGCCACTTTAGAAAAACTCCAAGTGAAGCCTGACAACCCTCCTTTTGATAGGAGGCAGTTCACTGTAGGTCCGACTGGGAAGCCGATCGCTACTGCATCAACAACGATCGTACCGGTGCGTGCATCACCTATGATCTTGCTATCAGGTGCGCACGACGATCTGCTTAGTTTGAATGAAAAAGGAAGCCAGTCAAGCCTTTCTAGTGGCAGCTCCCATGTTATTAATAAGGGCTCAATAGTCAGGCAACGTTCCATTAGCTTGAATGGCGTAGGAAGTCCGTCAAGCCTTTCTAGTGGCAGCTCCCATGTTATAAATGAGGGCTTAATAGTTAGGCAACGTTCCATTACCGTCGTGCAAGATGCACGCGATATTGCTTCTCCTGCATTAAGCAGTACGCCAAAAAACGTGCAGCTTCCCCGGGTGCTTCGACCGAGGGCAAAGCACGACTCAGCTTAGAAGCGCGCATATCCAGTGCCACTGTGTTGTACGCTAATGTGTGCAGCATAAGAAATAAGTGGTCTGAACTTTCTCTTCGTGTAGCCGAGCTACACCCGAGGGTTATAGCGCTGTCTGAAACCTGGCTGTCTGCGGTTGATGTTGCGCCAGCTAGTATCAGCGAACAGTATCTTGTCATCAGGTGCGATAGACCTGGTGATAGAAGAGGCGGAGGCGTGGCACTTTTCCTTGAATATGGTCTACACAATACGGGTCCAGGGTTATCACTCGCTATTGAAAATGTCCAAGTTGTTACTAGTGTCCTGACTTGCTACAAGTCGGCACTGGCGATTGCTTGTGTTTACGTCACGCCCTGTGCAACCCTGCGAGAAATTAGTCAACTGCTTGAGATGCTTGACGGGTTGTTTCAATCAGCCCCAAGCGTACGCATTCTCGGTGATTTTAATCTCCCAGATATAGACTGGTCAGCTCCCTCAGTGGTACTCACTGAACAATCCGCATCTTTTGTCGATTGGATCCACTATCATGGATTACATCAGCACGTGAACAAACCCACTTGGTTCCGCGATGGATGCACTCCATCCACTCTTGACTTGATGCTGTCGTCTCAGCTAGAATCTGTCAAGAATGTCAAGTCCCTACCATCTCTTGGCAAAAGCGACCACGTAATGTTAGGCTTCAAAGCGCTGTTGCGTTTGCACAAAACTCTTGCGCGCCCTAGACGTAATTTTAGGCGTGTTGACTGGGGCCTACTTTTACAGTCATCAAAATCTTACCTTCTGTTCTCGAGTGATTCTAGTGTAACTGATAACTGGGACAGAATTTGCCGATTTCTTAACGGGCTACGAGACCTGCATGCTCCACTGCAATGCGTGAATAAGCACCAGCGGCCATCCTGGTGGTCTCCCAGCGTTCGTCGTTCTATTCGTAAACGTGATCGCTTATGGAGGCAATATAGGCTATCGCTCACCTCTGGTTCGTGGGTCCGTTACAGAACCGCCCGAAACGCTTGTGTCAAAATGCAGCGTGTGCTCAAACAGAAGTTTGAGTTATCCTTAGCCAGGGATGCTAAATCCAACCCGAAAAGGTTTTACAGTTACGCGCAATCTAAAGGAAAAACTAGGGTAAACATCGGTGACTTAAAACTGGAGGATGGACAAGTAGCTACTAGTGACCTAGCTAAGGCGGCAGCCTTCTCAAAGTTTTTCAGTAGCGTTCAGCGTAGGGATAATTCTTTACTCACACCGCCTGAGTTGCTTAACTTTCCATCTGGTGTCCCTGCACTAGATGATTTGTCCTTTAATGAGGCGGAGGTGTATGGAGCTCTTATTCATGTTCGTGCTAACAAGGCTGAGGGTCCGGATCACATCCACTCAATTATGTTGAGAAATCTCGCCCCAGTGCTTGCAGAACCACTATGTGAGCTCTTCAATTCATGTTTGCACTCGGCAATGGTTCCTCGTGAGTGGAAAGAAGCCATAGTAGTACCAATACACAAAGGTGGTTGCAGGTCGATTCTTGGTAACTATAGACCAGTCAGCCTGACCAGCATCGTCTCGAAAGTATTGGAAAGACTTATACGCGACAAAATCTGCCAGCATCTCTGCCAGCATTCTCTACTTAGTGTAGCTCAACATGGATTCCTGAAAGGGAGGTCTTGTTTGACTAACCTCTTGAGTTTCCTCAATATTGCTACGAAAAGGTTGGATGAAGGGAAGCCGGTCGAAGCGCTCTACCTAGATTTTAGCAAGGCTTTCGATTCCGTCAGCCACAGATTTTTAGAAACTAAGCTGGCAGCAAAAGGCATAGGGGGTAGTTTACTTGCTTGGATAAAATCATTCCTGACAGGTAGGACCTTTAGAGTACGAGTAGAATCTACGTTGTCGATCCAAACGGAGGTGATAAGTGGGGTGCCTCAGGGGTCTGTGCTAGGTCCGCTGCTCTTTCTGATTTTTATCGATGACTTGTCGCCTATCTTGGAGTGCCCGTGCTTCATTTTTGCGGATGACGTGAAGTTCATTGGTTCAACGAATGAAGATACTCTGTTGCACGACCTCGAGCGGGTCATTGACTGGTCCATACTTTGGGACTCCCACTGAACCTCAATAAGTGCCAACTCTTGTCTGCTCTGGTCGACAAGATCACAGTCCAGGTGTCAGGTACTCCTATTAGCGTTAATGCCACACAGCGGGTTAAGGACTTGGGTGTTCTAGTTAGAGCTGACTTCAAATGGGAGGACCAATGCGCTATTGCAGCGCAACGTGCACGCAATGTGCTCTTTCGGTTGAAGTCGGTGCTTTCCAGCAGCAGTCCCGACGTGTTCCCGCCACTTTACAAGGCGTTAGTCAGGCCGCATTTGGAATATTGTGTCCAGGCGTGGTGTCCTCACTAACAGAATGATATCATTCGACTTGGAAGCGTCCAGCGACTAGCAACACGCATGATTGATGGTCAGCGTGGGAAACGTTATGCTGATCGCCTTTGGGCTGTGGGTCTTTTCTCTCTTAAGCGTCGTCGTTTGAGAGGTGATTTGATTGAAACCTTTAAGATCTTAAAGGGCTTAAGCGGCGTTAATCGTGATGACATCTTTACCTTCAATCCTAAGCTGGGCACTCGCGGACACGCACTGAAGCTCGCTAAGGAACGATGTCAACTAGATTCTAGGAAAAACTTTTTCAGCGTCAAGGTGGTCAACTTCTGGAACAAGCTCCCTGAAGAACTTATCTCCTGTAGTTCCGTCTCAACTTTCAAGCAGGGTTTAGACCGTGACTGGGGTAAGTTATTCTCTGATTACATCCCATGATTACCATGCTTAGGTTGTCCTCCATGTTGCTCGCTATTCACTGTAGCAATTTTAGAGCATCTTCCTATTCTTGATTCTCCATCAGCTGACCTCTCACCGTGCTGGTGAGGAGAAACTGCCTTTTCTTTTTTCCAGCATCGATTATTGCGCGTTGCTATCCTACTACTATCTTACTACCATAGCGCCTGGCACCGCGATCATCAGAGATAGCAAACAGAGAAGAAAGAAAATTGCCTTCTGGCAGTGCATCGATTATAGCGCGGTGCTCCTCCAACTACATTCTCCTAGTCCTACGACCATCAGAGGTTCCACACGGAGAAAAAGGATTGACCCTTTGGCAGTGGCGGGCGCTTCTACGCAGCATTCCACCGAAAGAAATTCTGGACGCTCGATTGGCTTGTCAGCCACATACTGTCCTGTGCAAACTGAACTGAACTGAACTGAACTTGAACTTGACTTTTCAAATATATTAGCGCGTTACGTTCAACTTGGTTGTATTTCCCACGCTCTTCCACATAATCTATTTCCAAATCGCTGTTCTCTGATTTTTGCTGTAAATTGTTAATCAATTTATCGCATTATATACACATCGTAACTAGAATCAACATATTCTATTACGTTTTTGAAAATTTTTATATATATTCATTGTTATTTGAATTTTTAAAAAATCAAACTATGACTAAAGCTCCATATCCCTGCATTTCAAGTGAATGTGGTAAGAAAGTTGTAAAAGGCATAGCTTGTGATGTGTGCCAGAGATGGGCGCATCCAAAATGCTCTGGCATTCTTGCCAAGCATTATGAAACTTATTGTAAAATTAGTTTCATGGAATGGGTATGTTGGGAGTGTAAGAAAAACGCCAGGGAAGTATTCCTGAGGACCTCCGCTAGTATTTTAAACAATGTTGAGACAAATAGTAGGAGTTCTCCGTTGTCCTACGCCGAGGTCGTAAGAATAAGAACAACCCCGTCAACAAAACCCGGCCCTGCCCGCAGTACCATCAATAAGAATAAAAAAGCAACACAGGAGGGAAAAAAGAACCCAAAAAAGAAAACCGTCGATAACAGTAAATGTCCGGTAATAACACAGCAAGCTAACTACGTTGCTTTAGAAAGGCAAATAAAAGCCTTAGCTGAGCAAGTTAGTAAGCTTGCAGCACCCCACAAAATGGCGGAAACGAGGCCATCTCGTACTCTCCTCATATTAAATAGGGAAGAGCCGCTGATTCGCGAAAGCAAATCCCGGCGCCAAATGGACCGTTCCAGGGTTCAGGATATTTTGCGCATGGCAGGGCTAATTAACTGCCAGGTAAACAGGGTCGATCGTGTAGGCCGGTGGAACCCAACTGTAAATAGCGCTGGTCCGATCTTGGTAGAATTCATGAACCAGCAGGACAGGGATACGCTTCTTTTAAAAAGTGCTCAACTTGATCGCTACACAAATGGGCGATTCAAAGTTGCCCAAGATAAGGGGCCTCAACCACATTTTCATGGAAAGCGTTCAAAAACGCCCATGACTGGCTTGAAAACTCCCATAAAAGGTATCAACCTTAGCCACCATAAAATGTTTAAGTCATCTGCGGTAGTTGTCATTGAACATGTACTCCAAAATGGGCCGCCAGTAGAATACGAGCGCATGAAAAACTCGCTTTTCAGTAAGCTTCTGAACGAGGAAAATCTATGTACAACTGCCATTAGGCCGGTGCAAGCTCGTTCGCAAGGACAGTCTAGCCACTTATCAACTTCTCCGGTTTCAAAAAACGGGGTGCTCCCACCCCGAGTAAAGTTAGTTTAAAATGTGCGCAGAATAGAAATACCCGTGTACTGTACACAAATGCTTGCAGTTTACGTAATAAATGGGGCAAGCAGCAGCTTGCTGCACTGGAAAACCAGGTCGACATAATTGCCATCTCCGAATCATGGTTGAAACCAGATGATCATGTTCCGTCATTTGTATCAACTAAGTATTCCATCTATCGTCAGGATAGGGATACTGGTGCTACGGGAGGGGGAGTGGCAATTATGATAAACGAAGATCTCCCTCACAGTGAGACATCGATGAAGATCGCTTTTCACTCAATCCAACTATCATCGGTATTTCTTACTGTCGCTAGAAGAAAACTGGCACTTGCATGTGCTTATAGAAGCCAGACTGCTTCATCATTAGACGACCAATTACTGATGGACACATTGGAAGTACTAAAAGGGCAATGCAACGCATTACTAATTGTCGGAGACTTCAATCTCCCGGGCATTGATTGGCGTACTGAAATTTCTTCACCAGGGTCAGTTGAGTCGCAATATATAGACTGGTTTCATGTCGGGGCCTTTTATTAACATGTCAGGGAACATACAAGGTTTAGGACAGGACATACTCCGTCAACTTTAGATTTGGTTCCATCGTCTCATGAAAGAGATATTTATGGAATCAAATACCTTTCGCTACTAGGCAAGAGCGACCACGCTGTAATTCTTCTTGACTGGACTTTAGTGCATCCTAGTCCTCAAGTAAAGATGTCCCGCAACTTTGATCGAATGGACATCGTCCAACTACAAACTAAAGCAATGAATCTAAGTTGGGAACCAGACGAATTAGAACCTAGTGTAGAAATCAGGTAAAATATTATAAAAAGGCACCTTTTACAACTACAGGATGATTTTGCTCCTCTACAACCAGTGAGAACGCGAGGAAAACCACCCTGGTGGAGCGCGTCTATTCGCGAGGCTATTAGATGTCGTAACCGTAGCTGGAGGGCGTACAAATTCTGTGGAACTCACAGATCTAGACTGCAGTACATACAGACCAGAAATTCAGCTGTTGCGCTGCAAAGGAAAGCTAAAAGGGACTTCGAATCCCGACTTGCCAAAAAAGCAAAGATTAACTTGAAAGCTTTTTATGGCTATGTTCAGTCCAAGCGGTCATTAAGAGAAGAAATAGGTACGTTAGTGTTGGACGATGGCAATACGGCTTTGACTGCACCGGAAAAAACCGATGCGTTGCATTCATTCTTCTGCAGTGTTTATCGGCGCGATTCAGGTAACTGTTTAGAAACTCACGAGTGCAGAGCACCTCCCTTTAGCTCGGTGGAGGTTAATCAGGAAATGGTCACCACAGTTCTGTCGCAGCTGGATAAAACTAAGTCAGCTGGCCCCGAAGGTATACATCCGGCTATTCTTCAACCGCTCGCGAATATAGTTAGCCTTGCAATCAGAAATCTTTTCGAAGCTACCTTACTCCAGGGTATACTACCGGATGATTGGAAACGAGCGGCGGTAATAGCCATATACAAAAAAGGTCCCATTTCGGATGTACGCAACTACAGGCCAGTAAGCCTGACAAGCATTCTTTGCAAGTGCTTGGAAAAAATCATTCGGCACCAGGTATGTAAACATTTGGTAGCCGATTCCTTACTATCCGATGCCCAGCACGGATTCTGGAAAGGAAGGTCCTGCCTAACCAATCTTCTAAGCTTTCTGGACGAAGGGACATTACGCCTCGATGAAGGGAGAGTAGTCGAAGTCTGCTATCTTGATTTTCAAAAGGCATTTGACTCGGTGAACCATAGGTACCTTCTGCACAAACTAAGTATGTGTGGCGTCACAGGTGACCTATATCGATGGTTAGACAGCTTCTTAACTAATCGCACTAACTATGTTAGAATTGCAGGGGAGTGCTAGCAGGAATCACTGATTCTCAGTGGAGTGCCTCAAGGCTCGGTGCTTGGTCCATTACTTTTTCTTATTTTTGTGAACGACCTGGCAGCGTGCTTGAGTTCACGCTGCTTCCTGTTTGCTGATGATGTTAAGATCCTAGGAACCGACAGTAGAGATACGCTTATCTCTGATTTAGAAAAAAGTAATCGAGTGGACAAAGACCTGGGACTTGCCACTAAACCTGGGGAAGAGCTGTCTTCTGACGACTGATTTAGCGACAACCCAACTAGAAGTTGGTGAAGGAACTATCAGAATAGCGGACTCTGCTTCAGACAGGAAGGATGTTCGGATATTACTATAACAGGCGCGATTTTAAATGGCTACTAAATGTTGCCGCCGAAGCTGCAAAACAAGGCTCGCAGAGAATTGTTCAGACTTCCTCAGCGTTATCTTGCCGAAAACCTTTCAATCTTCATTCCCTATACAAAGTCACGTCGTGCGGCCTCACTTGGAGGTACT
>JACCGJ010018892.1:0-48099 GCA_013407085.1 Atriophallophorus winterbourni | reverse complement strand
GAATTGATTTTTTCGTAAAACATTGAATCGAACTTTTGTGATTCAGAGTGCAATTTTGGTGAATGGGGCGGAATCACTTAACAGTATTTATCAAAATTATTTAGGATACAATCATAAGACAAAAGAATTATATCTCATGAACATCAACCGTTAAACATGAATCAATTTCAGGCTTTTTACTTCAAATTATTTTGTCGTTATGGAAGTTTATCATGGCATGAAAAGGTCACGACCTAGTCGCTTTCGGACCCATAACTTTTGTCTAAATATTTTGATTACAATCGCGTAATCTGTTCACAAGACATTTCAGTCAATAGTTGCAGACACGTTGTGAGAAACCGTGTAGACAACTGAGAACTTCGCAAGGGCTCCATTCGCTTCACCAGTGTTAATCCGGCGAGATAGAATCAAACTCTTAAAAGAGCCTTTGATTAATCAACTAAAGTGATGTAATAGTATTCACTGCCAGAGAAACGCCCAAAGAAAGGGACAACATAACAGTCTCTAATCGAAACGCAATTTCGATCTGAACAAACCCCATCTAGCATGGACCTCATACTTACAAACGGAGAACTCATGATATAATCTGTTTTCTATACAGCTCCACTCGGATTGAGTGATCATGTTGTCATGACATCTGATTATACTTATCAATACGAACCAGCAGGAAATACTCAACGAAGGTATACAATTGTGAACTATGACTTGCCTCGAGCTCTTACTACTGCGAATCGATGGGATTTTCTTGAACTCAAATCAGCTAAGGAAATCTGGGGGACGTTTTACAGCCAACTTCGTATTATCATTGACTTATCATCGAAGGTTAAAATAATATCCAGCAAACAGCGTCCGAAAAAGCCTCTCAGAAGCAGTACTCGGAAATGCATGTGTGAGCGTGACAATGCCAGGTCCAAATACTTGGACGATCCGTCTGGTATAACTTGGTGCTACTACACGTTATTGCGAAATAAGTGTGTGTGCCTCATTCGAGAAGACAGAAAAGATTAACAAATATGTCTTGTCGAAAAATTTCATTATAAATCCCAAAGCATTGTAAAAACACGTCAACGACCTCCGTAATGTTAAAATGGGAATACCGCCATTGGACTCTGGTACTGGAATAGTGACGTCATTTAAAGATTACGGTAACGTTTTCCGACAACAATTCGCATCAGTTATCTCTAAAGTGTCGACCCATATACAGCCCTTAAACTCTGACAGCTGCAGCCTGCCAATTCTTCACGGGGTGGAGATTCCCCTCAACGTTGTTCAATCAAAATTAATGACGATGAGGAGAACAGGCTCACCCGGTATAAACAATATACACGCAAACAATTTGCACAATCTATCATCCGAGTTGGCAATGCCGACATCTGAAGTATTCACGATTATGTTCGAGCAGAGATTTGTACCAGAAACTTGGAAAACTGCCCTGATTAGTCCCATCTACAAGGGTGGCAAAGGAAATGATCCTTTAAACTATCACCCGATGGCGTTATTACCAGTGCTATTAAAAGTAATGGAGTCCATAATAGCTGATGTTTTACGGAATCACTTTAAGATTATTAATTTAATCTTCCGGGCAGAGCATGGATTCAGGAAAAAACGATCCTGCCTGACAAACTTGCTATTAGCAAAAGAATCTTGGTCTGAGCTACTAGATGCCGGCAACTCCGTGGACGTAATTTATATCGATTTCTCAAAAGCCTTCGATCGTGTGAATCACGAAATACTTTAGTCGAAACTACTCACTTACTGAGTACATGGTAAACTCCATGCATGGATTAAATAATGGTTGATATCTCGTGAGATGTGCGTGAGAGTCGAAAACGAACTATCCAAGTCGATCAAAGTTGCCCGTGGTGTCTCTCAAGGATCGGTCCTCGAACCGCTTTTGTTTTAAATATATATAAACGACTTGCCTACTCTATTGCAGTAGTCCGTGATTATTTTCGCTGATGACGCAAAGCTTTTGCGCAAGATTAACTCCAAAGACGACACGCAGAACCTGCAACGGGATCTCGATATGATTCACACTTGGTAAATAGACAACGAAATGCCCCTGATTGCTTCGAAATGCAGCCTATTGTCTCTCAACAGCAAGTCCAGCAAAGAATATTATCTTGGTCTCACAGATATTAAACCCACCTCCTCCGAAAAAGATTTAGGTGTGGTTATCCAATCAGACTTAGGAAACTCAATGCAATGTCGATTGGATATCTGCAAAGCGGAAAACAACTTGTGTCTCCTTAGAAGAATCCTATGTTCGTTTGACCCCTATATTGCCTGCAAATCGATTTCAACGTACATCAGTCCTCGTGTTGAATATGCTATACCGGTATGGGATCCATGGTTAAAAAAACATATTCTGCTATTAGAAACTTCACAGCGCAGAGCGACAAAACTCGTCTGGGGATTATCAAATTATCCATACGAAACGCGACTTCAATTATTGAATTTGCATTCGGCCGAATACAGACGGGAACGAGGAGCACTAATATTCATTTTAACAGTGCTCAAGCAAACAAATCATCCTTGCGGTCATTTATTTCAACTTTCCCATAACACACATCTCCGAGATTATCAATCGAAACTTTACCAACAGCATCGCAGGTTGATCTGCCGCAAATATGCATTTTCCGTTCGCAATGTGCAACTGTGGTACAGTTTACCTACTCATGTGGTACAATCTGGAACCGTTGAAGTTTTCAAGAAATCACTAGATATCCACATGAACAAGTAGGTTTTTTATGTATAGCAATAATCTAACAATATTTTTATATTTTTAACCATCCGATATAATGTACATGTTTGTGGGTTTTGTGAAGCATAGCTTTTTACCCGCATATAATCTATGAATAAATCTATTTATAAACATTGAAATGGGAATGATATTAAAACGGGCAACATTATTTTCCCAGGCTTGTGTTATGTATTCAAATTGAATTTACAAATCTACGGAGGAATTCGAGCAGAATCAGAAGTGCGAACAATCGACATCCCTTCACTTGGACTTGGTCCAGGTCCCATCCCAGTTATGTTCATCACGGCAGTGTCAGTCCTTGAATGTGTGATTTTGGCGATCTTGTTCAGAGAACGCCCAGTGAGTGCAATCAGATCGTGGCGAATTCCATCCACAATCTTTCGCACTAAACCGACACAGCCTGTTTCGATGGAATTAACAAACCCGTGATGTCGGTCATGCACACATACAACATCCATTACAACAATTCGCGAGCACAGACTCCGCTTCAAATGCTCACCATTTGTACGCTTAATTTCAGTTTATTTTAAATTAACACCCTTCCGCTTTATTTTTTGCTAATTCCGTTTGATCAATACACAGCTTCCGTTACAATTGCAATATTTTTATATAACGAGACACAACTTAAAAGCTGGATTAAAGGATATGTTGGATGATGAATTCGATATTTATTGAGGCAATGTTTGTGTCTCAATTATGTATCGGTCAATGTTTCAAGGATTTTATTTCATTACACTCCGAGTCATTGCGAGTTCATTCAAAAATATATTTATACAGAATTTTTGGTTAGGCCGTAGTTGTGTTTTCTGACTACTGCGTTATAGCGACGGCTTTGTCTCTTGAACCCCCTCTAATTGACTCACAAAACAACGCTCGTATTCCGAAACGTTTCCGGAGTCACGTCGTTATGCAGTGCAATCAAGTTCGAATAAAAAGGAGAGATGGAATAGAGCAAAAGGCATACTGTAGTTTGCTGCATGTTTATGATATTTTTTCCCATATCAACTTGTTCGTTGCTCTTATTATCCACATCTTTATCTATGTCACGCCATCTGATTTTTGGAACAGGTCTGTGTCACTGATCATGCGACCAAGGTCAATCAATATTTACGTGAATTTGACAGGCTTTTGAATGACGTTAGCAAAATATAAATTAAAGTGATCTGCTACACATCCCCACCAATGATGAGAACACTTTGTGCCGATCGTCGTGATAAAATAAGCGATTCTGAGCCCCTAAAATAGGTAGTACTCGTTCTAAACACGACTGGCAAATTCACTATCCAGAGTTCAGTAGTGGATAATTAAAAAGAGCCCATCACTAACAGACACTTCGATGTTATTTGAGGGTAATCTTTAGTGGAGGCTAGTTTTTCTAATTTCATGGTGATTTCTTACTCACCATATCTTGAAAAGGATAAGAAGAATGGGCCAAATTTCAGTTTTTTTCAAGTATATGCATATGATAACTTATCGGAGAAATGATCTTGGCGACTCGATATTGTTCTACGATCAACTTCGGTGTTATTGTTGTCTATTGATTAACTACATTGTTTTAGTTTAGTTGTATCAGTTAACCGGTTTCCAATTAGTTCTTTTTCAATCTGACGTCTGTTAGTTAAATTAAAGATAATATTAGCTTTAGTACGGCAGGCCAAAATGTTGTGTATCACTATTGATGGTTCGAGACGTACATGTAGTTAGTTTGTTAGCCCAAAGGCTTTGCATCTTGACGAGAAACAGTCCATTAGCGACTGGAGGTGCTCTTGGAGCGATCAATAAAGGCTGCATCGTCGGCAACTAACAGGTCACGGATTAGCACATTCCGTACTTTGGTCTGTGCTCTCAACCTGTTCAGGTTGAAAACCTTACCATCACTTCGCGTGCGTAGGTAAATTCCTTCTGTCCTCGTACTGAAAGCGTGATTCAGAAGCAGAGGGAAGAAAATGCGTGGCAGAAAAAACACACACTTATTTACAAATCTACGGAGGAATTGGAGCTGAATCAGAAGTGCGAACAATCGACATCCCTTTACTTGGACTTGGTAGAGATCCTATCGCAGCTATGTGCATCACGGCAGTGTCAGTCCTTGCATGTGCGATTTTGGCGATCTTGTTCAGAAAACGCCTAGTGAGTGCAATCAGATCGTGGCCAATTCAATCCGCAATCTTTCGCACCAAACCGACAGAGCCCATGTCGATAGAATTAACAAACCCGTGATGTCGATCATGCACACCTACAACATCCATTACAACAATTGGCGCGCGAAGAATTCCATAATGATTGCAAGATGATTCCGCTTGAAGAAACAGCATTCATGCGTTCGAGAAATTCATTGAATAAAATTCTTGAACCCCGGTCAAACGATGAGTCCTTCGAAGGTGAAAACATGAAAAGTATTTGGGGATTTTATATAATATTTAAACTACATCATGCGAATAAAAAATTTAATCATATGATTTACGTTAAATGTATGCTTACATTGTAGCTCTATTTTGATGTTTCGCAATAGCGTAATAATGTTTAATCATAATCATTATTATTATTATTAGTTATGCATAATCAATTCACCTGGAAAACTCTCGACAAACATGTTCGATTCCAAATGCAAGCAATCGGGAAGTTAATTTGATTTGCATGGAATTATGTTGAGAGCTTTTTGAATCCAATCAAGTAAACTACTTCATGAAAACAAAATTTGCGAAAATCGGTTAATCACTCAGGTTTTGGTTTATAGTGTGTGTGTGTGATGAAAATGAATAAAAATGAACATTTTCACTCACGATAGATCCTAACATGTCCGTGTAGTTGATACTGCCTCTGATTTCGCAAAATCTACTGGTGGGTTCCCCCAAGGTTTAGTACTAAGCACAATACTCTTCCTCATATTCATCCATGATATGGCGTCGCAGTTCTCATATCCTTGCTACATGTTTGCTGCTGGTGTCGAATTCACCGCATCCAGTGATCACGATGATCTGTTGAGAGATATTTCGAAGGTCATTAAAATGTCACATGATTGGGACCTTCCCGTGAATTATAGTAAATGTCTTCTGTTGTCTGCAGCAGTCTATAAAATCACAGTAACTGAAACTTGTGAAAAGATCGATTGTAAATATACTCAAAGGGTTGAAGATTTAGGTATAGTCTTAACAGCAGGTTTCAAATGAGCTGCGGGATGTGCATCCGCTGCACAATGAGCTAGAGTATAACTCATCCGACCTAAATCTGTTCTGACAAGAAGAACGCCTCTGTGTTTAACCCCTTATATATGGCAATTGTCAGGCCGAATTTAGAATATTACGTGCAATTCTATGGCAATTTATTCAAAAGAGACATATTACTACTAGAGGGAGTCAAACGTCTGGCTACCGACATTTTTGAAGATATATCAGAAACATCCTACGAGCAACGTCTAATTTCATTAAGCCTATTCTGTCTTTGTGATCTACTAAGTGACCTAATGAAAACCTTCAAATTCCTGAAAGGCTTCGGCGTAAAATCACAATCGTCTGAATCTCAGCCAAAACTTCGGTGAAAGAGTGTCAATCTTCTGGAAAAGCTGCCTGAGGAACTAGTCGCTTGCATTTCAATAGGTGATTTCAAAAGGAGTTTGGATGTCTCGTGGCATCAGCTTTTCCCTCACTTTTCTCGATGAATATTCAGGTCGCTTCTCCATATAATTTGCATGAAAATGATTTTCATTTTAAATTTGTACACTTTTAACTACGACATATAAAAAGCAACACATCAAATTATATAATGCCTAAGTTTAAATGTCATGATTTTATTTTACGCACAAATATTTCATAGCTAACCTCTCGCCGGCTTTGTGAAGAGAAACATTTTCCGTTTTACCCAGACGACCTGACGTATCATCGCATACGAGGATTCCAAATTTCACCGCGATGGGCGTCGTTTGAATCTTTCTAACGACAGAAATTCTAGATGCTCGATTCGCTTATCAGCCATTTACAGTTGTTTGACAGATGAACTGAACTAAACATAGAATGACTTATAGCAGTCTTTATGTAAAGTTCCTTTTTGCAAAGGAACTTAGACAGATCAATGATATTCGCCAAAACAAGAAATGTCATTAAATAGCACTCCATCTACCACAATATATATTTTTTCAAACTTAACTTTCTCATCCTTTAGGCCTTGAAGAGTTTCTAACCCAAACCGATTAACACGAATTCCATCTGATGATAGTTACACTCTTGTCTGGAGCATGTACCAATTTCTACCTTTGAAGTTTGTCGGCATGAAATACTTTCAGGAGCTTAAACTGTACATGTTCTTGCCAAGCTATTATGTTTTACCTTAATATATTCGGATCGAAGGATTCTCAATATCTCATTCAATGAATGAGTAGGTATCCCGAGAGCAATCCGACTATAGTGTGAATTTGTTATTCTGCATACCCATGAGGTGAATGTATTGAAATATAGTTGAGTTTAATCCTAATCGCGAGTTTTTGGTTGATATACAGAACATCACCCTCGTAACATCCATAACAAAGCAAACAGCAACAGCAAAACCGCAATATTCACGGTTTTAGAAAAAAATACTCCACAACGTTCGGGGGGATAAATGCTTTCGGACAAAAAAATTTGCAATAAGTCACGGTCGGTCAAACGAACAAAAAATGTCACGGCTTACAGTGAAACAGTTGGCCGTAAATTGAATAAAACAACAACTCGGAAAAAAACAGCTGCGCAGAGAACAAATCTTGATTTCGCATTCATTCAACTCTCTGTTAGTAAGCGGTCAACATGTCCCCGTTTGAAAGGAGTTGAGAAAACAACCGTGCTTTGCCCAAAATTGACGCGGAAGAAAAAGCATTTCTTCCAACTCTGCAATAAGGACTTTTAGTTGGTGTTGTTGGCCTCCATCAGTCGATGTCGACCATGGATGTACATCACGAGCGCGTGAATGTGTAGATTTTGCAGCTTTTGGAATGACTAAACAGTTCGATTTGGAGGGAACAATCTCTCCCGCAGCGCTTGCAACGAAAGTCACAACTCGGTTGTTTTGAGTCAGTTTCACGCCAGCAGCGTGATCTGCGTTCAGCAGCCAAGAGCTGTTTCTCTGCTTCTCCCCAGCTTGCAGACGACGCTTTACACAGTGCCTCTAATGTGAGCGGTCAAGAGCGAGTTCTTCCCAACTCACCGGGTCAATGCCAAGAGCTATCATAGCTCTTTTACAAACGTCTTTGTACCGCAAGTGCAGTCTGCCCAATAGTCGGCTTCCTAATTGCAACTCATCATAGAGTAGATCTTTCGGAATACGACCAATTTTCATTCAGTAGACATGAGCAAGCCACCGCAGGCGGCGCTGTCGCAATAGAGTGAACATGCTCTGTAGACCAGCTTTTGAAAGCACTTCAGCATTAGTCACTCTGTCCATCCACTATATGTTTAAGATACGACGGATGCTTCCTAGATGGAAAGCATTCAGCTTCCGTTCGTGTATTGCGTGGGTGGTAAAGGTTTCACTGCCGTACAGTACGCATTTAGTACGCAAGCGCTGTATACCATCATCTTTGTATTTATAGTCAGCTTGCGGTTACCCCAAACACGAGAGTTCAAACGGGACAGAATGACAGCTGCTCTGCCAATCCGCTTATCAATCTCCGTGTCTAGCGAGAGGTTATCCGCGATGGCTGAACCAAGGTATGTGAACCGATGTACTGATTCAAGCTGACAGTTTACAACAATTATGATGGAAGGCGATACAGTCCCTCGACGAAGGACTTTGGTCTTGTTCATTCTGATTGTTAGCCAAAGTCTTTGCATGTCAACGAAAAACAGTCCATTAGAGACTGAAGTTGCTCTTGGGAGTGAGCAATGAAGGCTGCATCGTCGGCAAACAGCAGGTCACGGATTAGCACATTTCGTGCCTTGGTTTGTGCTCTCAACCCGAAAATGTTGAAAAGCTTGCCATCACTTCGCGTGCGTAGGTAAATACCTTCCGTTCTCGTCCTAAAAGCGTCCTTCAGAAACAGAGTAAAGAAAATGCCGAACAGCGTGGGAGCAAGAACACAACCTCGGGGAATTTCAAAGGATTCTGATCTGAAACCGTTAAAATGGACTGAGCCCTTCATGCATGAGTGGAACGAAGTAATGAGCTCTAGCAGTCTTTGGGACAGCCTATGAAGTCAAGCATTTTAAAAAGACCCTTCCTGCTGACGTAATCAAATGCTTCCGTTTAATCAATAAAATCAGCGTATAATGGCATACGCTGTTCTCGACACTTTTCTTGAAGTTGTCTCAGTGAGAAGATCATGTCAACGGTTGATCTTCCCTTGAGGAAGCCACATTGAGTTTTAGAGTAAATTTTATTAGCTAAAACGTGCTGCCGTATCTGTAAGACTTTGGCAAACAATTTGCTCACAACATTTAGAAGGGAGATTCCTTTGTAATTGTTGCAGTCGCCTCTATCTCCTTCATTCTTGGATAGCGTGATGATCTTTGTGTCCCGCATCCCTTGTGGGACACACTCCTCCTGCCAGCACTGAAGGAGGAAATGGTAGAGCGGTTGTTATAATGCTGCTCTATAGCATTCGATAAACTCAGGTGGAATTCCGTCGTCACCGGGGCCTTCTCATTCGCTGAGCGGTCGATTGCTCTATTGAGGTCATCAAGAATATGCGGAGTATCTATATATTCAATAATCGGCAACCACTCGACATTTTCGAATACATGTGGTAAAACCGTACTTTTTCTAGAGTAGAGAGGGGAGAAGTGCTTTACCCATCTTTCCATCTGCTGATTTTTGTCGACAATCCGGTCCTCAGATGCAGATTTAACGGTAGCCTTCTTATGTTTGTTTGGAGCAATGGCTATCTCGATCCCATCATACATGCCGTGAAAATTTTCAGTATCCGCAGCTTTTTAGATGCTTAGGCTAATTTCTGTCCAGTAGTCATTTTCACATTAGCTTGCAGTCTGTTGGAATTATTTCTAGCTGCTCTTAAAAGTCGTAACTTTTCATCTGTTGACATACCTCTGGCCCTCAAGAATGCTCACCTTTTCTCATCCAACACAGAAGACTCAGAAGCTTTTGCTTCGGACCAGTCGATCATTCGAGCTTTCTTTGGAACGAAAGTGGAAAGTGCGACACGGCATATGCAGCTTTTTATCGATTCCCAGTTTTCGGAAGACGATTCAAGTGTGGGTGTCTTGCTGAACTCGGCTTACCAGAAATTTTGGTGCAGGGAAATCTCGTGTGGGGAAGCTTCCGTTTTGCACAGACCAGTGAATGATCAGTGTCACAGTCTGCGCTTTGATATGATCTGGTGAGAAGTACGCATCCTATTTCAAAGCGCCTAACGAGAATAAGATCAAGCTGGTTCCAGTGCTTAGAGCGAGGATGTTTCCATGAGACCTTATGCTGTGGTTTTGTTTGAAAGGAAGTGTTACTGACGCAAAGATTGAACTGTGTGCATAATTCTAAATGGCATTGTCCATTTTCATTGGTTTTACCTACACCGAACCTCCCGAGACAGTTTTGCCAAGATTCGTAATCTGCACCAACTCTAGCATTGAAATCACCCAATGCCACTACACAGTTTCTTCGTGGCACGTTTTTCAGGACTGTTGCGAGGTTGTGATAAAAAGCGTCTTTTTCTGCACGCGTGGCAGAGAGCTTCGGCGCATAAACGTTTACCAACGTAATGGTACCAGTAATGCACCTCAGATTTAGAGTTCAAATCCGTTCGCTCCCGCTGCTTCTGTTCTGTTGCTGTTAGAATGTCGTTTCGAACAGCAAATCCAACTCCATGCAGTCTAAGTTCATCAGAACTCCTTCTTTTCCAGAAAATGTGTAACCTCTTTATGTTAGCTTATTAGTGTCTGGTAAGCGCGTCTCTTGTAGGGCAGCTACGTCGACAATCAGTCTCTTTGGCTCATTGTTAATCACAGCAGATTTTCTTACGCCTCTCATATTCCAGACGTCGTCATGAAATCCAGGAAGCAAGTACCGGACGTTCAAGGTTCCCAGTTTCAGAAATGACATTTGTTATTTAGTAGTTGGTTACGCTGGTGCGGGAAAAACAGTCTGCATCTCGGTTGATTCTCA
Source organism: Atriophallophorus winterbourni (assembly GCA_013407085.1). Taxonomy (NCBI): domain Eukaryota; kingdom Metazoa; phylum Platyhelminthes; class Trematoda; order Plagiorchiida; family Microphallidae; genus Atriophallophorus; species Atriophallophorus winterbourni. Next base: position 37,253 of record JACCGJ010018892.1, on the reverse strand, counting down.
ATTCCCATGGACTCAATGAGGATAGCAGACCGGGGCAAGACGGCGCCATATTGAATGGGGGCTGATCAGCTTGAGGCGGGCGGTAGCCATCCAATGAGACCTGAATGTCTCTCCCACAGGCTCTGAGCTCTGCGCCAATCGAGTCATAGCTTTTAACCGGTATCTGCTGCTTCCCGTGTTATTATCCGCAGGAGCGGAATGGAGTGTCTTCTCCTTCAGTGCGTTATGATGTACGCCAGGGCAGTTCAATGTGGAGAACTAGCTGTTGCCCGCGCAGCAAGTGCTTTCTCTCCACGGCATCGCCGGAACCAAAGGAACAGCTAGGCGGATAGTTTTGGACAACGATGCCGTCACAGAAGTTGGCAGGGCGAAGTTGTATAAAACTTCGGACTGCATAATGGGACTCCGGCACCGGAAAGGAATGGAAATGGACCGCTTAAAAAAAGTGAACCCATCGCGATTACACACTTCATCTGGAAAATGTATAGCGTGTGCCTAATTACAAAATGTTCAACAAAAATAACTCATAAGTTACCAGATACTAATTGACGCCATGTTAATTGCATATAATATATTGACCTATGAACCATGAAGCTCTGTACTCCTCCCCCTAAAATAACCGTTTTAATGACCAAAAGAAATATTCTTTCGAAATAATACTAATCATAAAATGTAAAACATTTGTTTATTCTTCTTTCTGGTCAGTATTTTATATTCATACAATTTACTAATCTAGCTGCTCCGCCGATATTTTCTTATGTGCGAAGCAAAACAATTAACTTACCATTTCCAGCACAAAGTGGAGGATTATTAAAACCCTAATGGCGAAATCCATGCTGCAAAGTTCCATCATCTATGTAAAAATACAACGCGTATTACCGTATATATGCGAACCAATTCGCACACACGGACAAATATTTTCGAAACAATGGTTGACTTATTAGAGTGCAACATTCCATGGTACAAACCAACTTAAACTTGCGTGTTGAGAAAATCTAGCTAAATATATTTTTAATGCTCAGCAAAAAGTGATGATAACACCAAACTTGAAAATTCCATACAAACCTTTCAATATCAATCGATAACTCATTACCTCGCGTTAGTAAAAACTCACAACGTGTGAAAAGTAGCGCATTATCAATGACAATTTTTATGAAAAGCAGTTTTAAAAAATATGCATCTCAAAAATTGCACTACGGGAATTTGGAGGAATCGATAGTTGTTGAAGAAGAAAATGGTTTATTTCGTCAATCAGACCAGCTGACAGAAAACATTTAAGCTTCGACTCCGCGGGAATTCCGACCTGTTTAAGTCATAAGAGATTAAGATTCATATTATTGTGATCGTCTAGTCAAGATCTACCTGATAATGCCATATTTCCTACACTGAAAGGTTACACGTTGATTTTACATTTTCCGGATAATTGTTCTCGTAATGTCCAAGCAAGCAACATTTAAAGATGTTTAACGCATATAGTTGAATTAACACACACTCGGAAGAGCTGATCATCCTATATCATTCAAGCCCTCTCAGCTTTGTATCATGATCATGAATCTCTGTACCTTGTATATCATTTTTGTCTAGCTTTGAGAATCTGACTCTGTATTGTCAACGCATCATGTTCACCTTATCGAAATCTCGCAATCAACATTACATTGCCTGCATAAAATTGTCTCGTCCAGTTAACGCGAAACGATGACCCAGAAAAGAGTATGGCCTAATTGAAAAATTTATACGAAAGGTCCTTTGCAAAGTCACGTCTTGTGACCTGTCATGTCTGTTCAGAGAAACATTTTGTTATCAGCGATACGGCCTTAACGAATGTATTGTGGCACTCATATACCTATTCCTTATTCAAAGACAATTCTATGGCAATAGATTGCTACATGTGCAGACAAAGTTCACAAAGCCCCTGCAACCCAGCAACCTTGCAGACAACCAATCAGGGACTGAGCTTACGTGCGCGATTTGTCAGCTGTGAATCGTATTTGAAAATTAAACGAGGGTGGTATAATAGTAAATAACAAGGCTATCACTGATTAAAGGAGCTGATGAAACATGTGTACGATAATAACCCAAGAAAAGCGAGTTTCGTGAACCCGGCACAAACAAAAAATCTTATGAAAACATGCATGTAAATGTTATATTCACATTTAAGTTAAGTTAATAATTTGGCCTGTCTGGACTCCTTAATTTGTGCTCCCAACAAATTGTGCAAATTCATTTTGGATGTTTTTAAATATTTTACCAGAAATTGTCTTCATCTTTTTAACTCTTCTTGTTTTTGTTTCAATTCTTCCCGCCATTTGTTGGTTCGCATTTTACTTGTTTTCACCTGTGCCATATTTTCTGCTTATGGACGCTCGTAATTGTTATAGAAACTAATCCCGGATTTTCAGTGTTGAGGTAATATTTTGCATTTGTGTATCTTTGTTCAGTACCGCTATTTATAGAAAATTGTTCATTACGAATAAATTGGTTTTGCAACGTTTGGACAATTCTTGCGCGTAACTCTAACCGGATTGCAAAAGAATATAGAATACAATTTCGAGCTATTTGGATATCGTCATTTACAGTACTCAACATTCAATATGTACAATAACAATAGTATAACATTATAGTAATATCCAGCCCAGGGGACACTATCCAGCCCAGTAGAAGTTAAAAGTGGCGTACCTCAAGGCTCAGTCTTGGGGCCAATACTCTTCCTCGTGTACGCGAATGATATACCCGAAATCGTACGCAGCAAAATCATTTTATTTGCGGATGACATCAGAGACTGGACTAGCATACGCACCATAGAAGATTGCCAAATTCTCCAAAAAGATCTCGAAGCACTTCATAATTGGTCCTTGCGGAACTGCTTACCATTCAACATCCAAAAATGTAAAATGTTGAACGTCGGTAAATCATTCGAATTCACATACTCTCTGGGATCTCAGCAACTTTCATGGGTTACTGAAGAGAAAGACCTGGGCGTGTGGATTAGCAGTAACCTGAAGTCTTCACGGCACTGTTCTGTTGTATACAAAAAGGTCCTGCCAAATCTTAGCATTGCTCAGAAGGATCTTGGTCGTTTCTCAAAGCAGATACTCCCACGTATAATTAACACCTATATCAGACCAACAATGGAGTATGCTGTTCAAGCATGGTCCCCATGGTTACAAAAGGACATGACCCTGCTGCAACGGGTATACCACCGCGCTACAAAACTGGTGACCGGTCTATACAACAGGCCATACGAGGAGCGGATTGCAACACTAAACCTCTTTGACTTTTCGTATCGTCGTCTCAGGGGTGACTTGATCCTGCTTTCCAACATTCTGCATACAGTGGATCACCCACTTGAACACCTGTTTCATCGGCAAGAAGCACGTGGTAGCAGATCGCATGGATACAAGTTAATTATTCCACACTCCAGATCAAATTGTCGAAGGTTTTTCTTTGCTGTCAGAGTCTGTTTTCTATGGAACTCCCTGCCCCCACATATCATTTGCGCAACAAGCCTAAACATGTTCAAGGCTGAACTTGACAAGTATATGTTGAGCAAATCGAACCTTGCACCTGATTGCACATGCTGACTCTCCGTATGTATAAAACATTTGTGTTGTTTTTATGAATTCCCTATATTTTTAATCTGTGGTTACTGTAAAGTATTTGCTTTTTGGACCATTAAAAACTTTGAATTACTTTGAATTACTCTGATATATATACATTATTTATTTAATATAATATTTTTGTTAGTTTTATTATTTTATAATAACTACCAGTGATTACTTTGACAACAATAAACTAGCTATTCCTGTCTTTTCAGCCAATATATCGATCCTATCATGCGGCTTTGCTTTCTTCACTTTTTATTTCAGATGATGTTGGATAATATACTCTGCAATAGTCCTACTCTCTCCATCAATCATTACTAGCTTTTTGCCAACATCATTTGCAAATGTTGTCATAATTCGTCTGCCTGGATCAGCAATTTCAGCATTTAGCTGATCGTATGTATCAACCAAGACAGCGTAAGTCTTGATGACAAGTGCAAACATTGCTTCGAATCCTGTAAGTAGATAGAAACCATCTATGCACATTCTATATACTGGGCTTTTTGTATCTCTTCCTAAACTTTCAGCCGAGTATATAGAATGTGCGTAGATGGTTTCTATCTACTTAGAGTATTCGAAGCAATGGTTGCACTTGTCATCAAGACTTACGCAGTCTTGGTTGATGCATACGATCAGCTAAATACTAAAACTGCTGATCCAGACAGACGAATTATGACAACATTCGCAAATGATGTTGGCAAAAAGCTAGTAATGATTGATGGAGAGAGTACGACCATTGCAGATGAAATTATCCAACATCCTCTAGAATATAAAATGAAGAAATCAAAACCGCATGATAGGATTGATTTATTGGCTGTAAAGACAGCAATAACTAGTCAATTGTTGTCAAAAAAATCGCTGGTAGTTATTATAAAATAATTAAACTAACAAAAATATTACATTAAATAAATAATGTTTTTTATCATATTATAATTGTTATACTAATGATACTGTAAATGACGATATCCAAATAGCTCGAAATTGTATTATATAAACTTTTCCAACCCGGTTAGAGTTACGCACAAGAATTGTCCAAACGTTGCAAAACCAATTTATTCGTAATGAACAATTTTCTATAAATAGCGGTACTGAACAAATATACACAAATGCAAAATATTACCTCAACACTGAAAATCCGGGATTAGTTTCTATAACAATTACGAGCGTCCATAAACTGAAAATACGGCACAGGTGAAATCAAGTAAAATGCGAACCAACAAATGGCAGGAAAATTGAAACAAAAACAAGAAGGGTTAAAAAGATGAAGACAATTTCTGGTAAAATATTTAAAAACATCAAAAATGAATTTGTACAATTTGTGGGAAGCAGAAATTATGGAGTCCAGACAAGCCAAATTATTAACTTAACTTAAATGTGAATATAGCATTTACACTGCCATTCGGAAGCAACGCGGCTTCAAACATACAACATACGCATCTGGCTATACACTGGAGAAAATAGGGTAAACTTCACACCCTACACTGTACAAGCGGTAATTCAGAACGAATACAAAGTCCTAGCTACAAAATTGAAGTTAACTACTCATAAGTAATTAGAATTCAATAATATTAGTGACCACGACGGCACTTAATGACGAGCCGGTAATCAGAATGTCACTCATCGACGCTTGGGCATAACCACACAAGTTTTGTACCTCATATTTAATTACCATGCGTATGCTTTGGAAACAAAGAACAAAGCCATCTATAAACAATTTTACATGTCAACAACACATCTTTAAGGGCCGGAGCCGTCTATATTTACTATTTACTACAAATTTCTCACACAGGTACATTGTATATTATGCGCCATCTTCAATGAGCAACATTCCGACAACTCTCTACCTGTCATCTGCCTCTTCGAGGAGACAGAGTGATCTAACGTCTCTACATATTAAGCCGTCAGCAGTTTTAATTGTCGCCTGACTAATGGGGCCGTCAGGTCCCGGAAGTGTAACAATTACCATCACTTCTTCAACCCACGTTAATGCATGCTAACCACGGGGCCCCACCAGACTTCGTTTTGTTTGCAGAGCGTCGACGAATGAAGACTTTTCCGACCATACTCTCTTGTACCTACATCGTGTTGTTTACCAATACAACGTTTCGCATCATTCCTACGTGTATTTCTTCTGGGTCTAACCGTATTAGGCATCGGCCAATATTTTCGGTACCTCACGTTATGTTTTGCCCTTCATTCATAATACATTAGCGTTGGAAAACGTCAGTTTCTAAACAATGATGGAAATGCAAGAAAAAAAGCTTTTTGTTACCTATCATGGGTTTAAATTCTATGTACATTAAGTATGGGCTCATATGTTTTAACACATTGACGGTGCCTACCATATCCAAAAGTGACATACCATCCACCTTTTAAAGCGCATGCGCATCCTGATACAACTGTCCCTACCTGAGGAGTAAAACAGCAAGTATTTGTCCATGAACTTAATGCAACTAAATTTTTCTATTAATGATTCAGTCTCGTTTTCCAGCATTTTTCTTTCTCTGGGTGCAACTTAAGTCTCTACATGCAATATTGAAATGACGATAATCTAAACACAAAAATCTCCCGATCCAAGTCGATTAGTGTAAACGCTTACCATTATTCATCTTTGGGATTTTAGAGTCTTGCTATTCGTTCAGAATTATGCTACTTTAACTAGAAATACCTGAAAATTAGAAGCTCAGGCTTTTGTATACTATCAACTACGCAAGGCATTTCTTGCGCTGGCAAATGTGGCGTGGTCAGACCGGTATTCAGCTGTTATCTGTCATCTGGTGGAGACAATGATATCAGGTTCAGTGAGTATTGAAACAGTGGTGAAGATGTAAAAAAACAGTTACACAAAGTTTTTATTGTATGCTACTTTTATATGGGGTTAAAACAAAGAACCCTGATGTTCAAATACAGAATCGAAATGTGATTCATTGCCAAGCGCTCGAGGTGCATATAAAGTCCGAAATATTTTTGTGCTTACATCCCATCCATTGCAAAACACTACTGGTTTCTGGCGGTTTGCTTTCATCGGTTGGATGCAGTATAATCAGGTTCGAAAACTATTCAAACAGAGGTAAAGTTGTTAAAAATGTTAAAACTTCTATGCCACAGATCAAATATTGTGGTGATTGTGCCATTGTGGTGATGCTTGTGTAGTGCAACGCAAGTCGGCATCACTGAAATTTATATTATGAACATCGAATGCCACCATGATCAAAATCCACGTTTTCGTTCCGTTTCGTTTGATTCACCATTTTACAGACGTCACTCACATTAGAAGTGCAGTAAGTGGTAATCGCTTTGACCAAGCGGAGGATGATACTGAAAATCTTCCATGACTGTGGCTCGGAGTTTAAGACAGTCTACGATAAATTAATTTCGTGAATTTATTTGTTGATTATATTTAAACATATGAGCATACAGCACGATTTAATAACACAGATCTTAAAATACATGATTTAATAATTAGGGCGCATGATCTCCTGGGTGTTATGGTTGAGAAACAATATATTCAGTCAGTTTTGTAGCGCAGGTATATATCATGAGTTGTAACAAAAATTTTAAATGGTAAATGTTCTGTGGAGACAACGGAAAATTAACCCGACGTTACATTTTTACTCTGCTGAACAATATTTTGTGGTGTCAGCGTTCAATCTACGTCATTAAAAGGAAGGAGACTTGCTTTCTTGTTTCTTATTCAGGGATTCCTTCCAACAAGCTCATCATTTGTTTGTGAACATAAACCTCGTATTCCTCAACGTAGAACAATCAAAAAACTGAACCAATCATTCCCGGTTAGACGTCCTGTCATATGGCGGTGTCATGAAGCGTGTTACGACTAATATCCACACGTGGATGTTCAAAACGCGCTAGAGGATGAATCGTGCACTTTGCAATTCAGAATGTATAATTGAATACCATTATTCGCTGGTGATATAGGCTATCACAATGAATTGTCTATGGTATTACGATGTCTAATGCATGGTTTAATAGACCCTTGGCAAAATGACACCGCGTAACGTGTCGAACATATTGTTTGAGTCAGCGATAAAATGTGGTATTTATTATATTATTCTGCCGGAAACATTTTTAAAAATATCAGATTAACCACACTGAGCTTTCAGTGGTTAACAATGAAGGTTCGACGTAATAGGAATCTTCAACAGATTCTCTGAATCGATCTTCAAAATTACAAATTAAAAAACTTACAGTGCGCTTGAACCTTAGGGTCTTTGAAAAGCCTTTCGACTCGTACGATAAAATCGATGAGCGAACTGCACACACTTTGAAGTAAGAGAACGCAGACAACATTTTTTGCTTAGGAGAGTAACGGTTTACGAAAACAGACGTGTCGGGAATGCTTGGTAAATTTGATGAATGATGTACGTCCAAAATTTGTTTATCCGAACACTGGTCGTAAATATAGGGTGATCCGAATACGGGTTGTGTTCACTTCAAAAAATTAATTTGGTTTTTGTAAAATTTCGCTCTATTTCTTGTTTCTCTATGATCTGGTGAAATGAAAAAATGTTCGCATTATTATTTGCTCTGTGGTAAAATATTAAATTTGCTGATCTTAAGAATTGATAAAAATTCAGCATTGAAAAACTCACGCTGCTAGTTGATAGTTTGCGTTGAAATTAACTAGCTTTGTGTTATTTCCATAATACGCTAAGTGATGACATTAAAGTAACTCCCGAATAATTCGTCAATGTTTTTAAAGTCCATTGATCATCAAATAATTCTTTGCAGTTAGCTCTAAAGCAGACAACAAATCGAATTAACTTTTGACGCTATTGATGTGGTCCATCATTCAGATGCGAAATGAAATCAATTGATTTAAAGGAATTAAACGTACGGCCTTTACTAAACCTGAATCTAAATTAGCTATCCCTGTCTTGACTATCATTGTTGATTTAACGGATCTCCTTTGACATAAGTGAAACCTCTTCCAAAACGTCCTGTACAGACATTTCTCTGCCATCGAATCAATAGATAAAAGATATCGAAAGAAAACGTAGGTATGTATGTTGAAAAACATTGAAACTGTTTGTGACTTGTAGTGATTTGTTTGGTGTTTAATATCACGCATCATGTTTTGAAGAGATCCGAAAATTCTCTCATGAGTGAAAAGTATATGGGTGCAGGTTCACAAATCAGGACCGTTGAATAAACCGTGACTAACAAATCAGGTGAGGTGAGTAATCTTACATTTTTTTTATTTTTTGCTGTTTGCTGTCATCAGTTGGAGACAGTAAAATCATGATTAGTAAGCCTCAAAACAGCGGTAATGTGGTAGAAAATGTTATCCATGCAGCACACTGTTATACTGGGTTCTTGAAAACAAACTCACTCACTCACTCAGTCCATGCCGGGTGGCACATGAGGCGAAGACAACCTTACGCCAGTAGTTCCGATCTGCCGCCGCTTCCGTTGCCATCTGCACCGTGAATCCTTGTGCATGTAGTTCGCGTTCCAACGTTTTGCGCCAAGTTTCTTCGAGCCGTCCCCTTTTTCGTTCACCTTGCGGAAGCCAGTGAATAGCTACCTTCGTATGTGAACTGTGGTCCATCCCGCAGACATGACCGATCTATCTCCACCGTCGTCTTTTGACTACCGTAGATACCACCTCCAGACCAGTTTTCCGCAGGAGCTCTTCATTCGAAATGGTGTGTGGCCAAAAAATCCATGGAATCCTTATCAAGCACTTAGTTTGAAACACGTTCATTCTGCGCTCAATGGCAGCGATCGTCTTTCAGCATTCCGATGCATACAGCAACACACTCAGAACCTTGCTCTTGAAGAGTCTGATACTTGTGTTAATGCTGAGAGCGGGAGATTTCCAAATGGAATTTAGCATGCAGAATGATTTGTTCGCCATCCTGATCCTTCTCCTGACTTCATCTTCACAGTCACCATATACAGTCAGTTTGCTCCAAGGTAGACTGTATCTGTAACCTTACTGAGCGGTTGACCGTCCACGAACACTGGTGTTTGCTCCGAAAGATTCTTCCGCATTAGCTCCGATTTGCCGGAATTACAAAGTGATTCCTGGCGAATCGTTGAAGGCGCATATAAAAGACCAATGTGCGTAATAATCAGTCTACTCAGCAAAATTCGAAGTTATCTTACCGCCAAATAGCCAATACAAAGCATATTATTTTTAACACCATGTGAACATGACCATGATTGGCGGTCGATTTTTCTAATACGATGTACATGCACATCAATCTGGAAACAAGTGAACATGCCCGAGTTCGGTTGACATCAACGTCGTTACGACGAGTGCCTTGCAACTAGCTAATCGTGCCTCGGAATCAGATGCAACGTTGTCAGTTCGCACAAACTTAATCGTTCAGAAAAATATCAGCAGATACTTGATGACCTCATGCATGAACTACTTGGTAGATAATGAGCATGTATATGGAAAAATGGTTTCGGGAATAAAACAGCTGGTGTCTTCCGGAAACTGATTTATACAGGCACTGAAATACGATACACTTCCTCTCATTGAAGACAGGTCTTAAGATCCGTAGTTGGTTCTGTTTTGCATAAGACAGTGCACTAGCCTGGAAAATGAACAAAAACAGACGCACCGTGAAATCAGCCAAAGGCTAACTTACCACGATTAGTTAAAACCATTTGTGAAATGCTAATTAATGAGGGTGAAATAGCCATTCGAAAATCCGGAGAAAACAATGGCTAGATAAACTACGTATATCGTATTTCATAGTCACAACTTAATCAATAAGTAGAATATGGACCTGACCTCCATACCTGTAACATATATGCTAGAGATTCCTATATTTGCCAGTCAGATGTACCACATGCATAGGAAACTATTCTTAGGTTTCACTCACAGTATATACTGAATCATATGCCAGGATTATTCTGTTGATTTCATAAGGATTGAATCAATTCGTATCCAAAATATATAAACATCCGCCTAACTAAAACTCCTGTGTATGACGAGTTTCTGAAGGTTTTTGCTGTACATCAAAACAATAGTTGTGTCTAGCACTAAACTGTGCGGGTTTACGCACTTAGACATCACACTGTCAAAAATTAATGTTGTCTTGCAAACAAATAAGAAGCGTCTTAAGTGAGTATGAATGGTCCCATTAATACCAGCCTCTTGTGGCTACCTAAGGACTATAGAATGTGGCCGTCGATGAAACTTTTCTGATATGACCAAGTAGCAACCATGCACGCAACCACCACCATTGCCTGCGTCCAATTGCTCATTGTCTCCAGTAGGTTATTCGAGTAAGAACGTGACTTATGGAATCCGTATTGCTTTCTGGACAACAAGATATTGGATTTGCGATGAGTAATGATCCGTTCACACATAATTTGCTCAAAAACATACGAGAACTTTGAAAGGTGTAGCAGGTGTAATTTATTGGGATACGACGAGTTACACATTTGTATTTTGGTATTAATATTTCGCTCTTCTTGTCAGCCGGTACAACACACTCAGTCAAATAGTGGGTTAATAAATCACAGAGTGGTTCACACAATTGTATGTTGCATAACTTTGGGATTGCAGGTTTGATAACATCGGCTCCTGTATACATCCGTAGTTGTTACCGCAATATTTCAGAATTGTTTCTATATTGCCTCTAATCTGCCGTAAATGATTTGCGCACAATTCCGGTGGCAGCTCTGCATTCTTTATGGTTCAAATTTGTGAATAAAAACTGTCGAAAGTGTGAGAGCGGTTTCCAAGACAGAATACGTTAGTCTGTTATCTCGTATAATGATAAAAAACAACAGTGTTAACTTTGTCGTTCAATAACTGTTTTAATTACGCCTTTCGGGACTTCGCTGCATTGTTGGGTCCAGCTGAAGATAGTGTTGAGGTCTATATTTCTTGCGGTATTTTGCCGAGGTCAAATCTATTGTCGACCTCGTTCACAGCCAATGCAGTAGTTCGCTTCTAGTGTGACTGCAAATTCTGCAACGGAAATTGTTGCTCTCATGTTTCTGACATATGTAGTATTTGAATGTGGCATGTTGCTGATATCTAGGTTGTGCAATTTTAGTCCGAACCACTGAGATTTTAACCATGAACATCGGAAGCCGCTATTGTTTTCAAGAAACCCATGTCATTCACATTTTCGTTCAGTTTCGTTTCAATTTTAACGGGCGTCACACAGATTGGAAGACCAGCAAGTGGTAATCAATTTGACCAAGGGATGATGATACTGAAAATCTTTCACCTCCGTTAATCAGAGATTTAGGCTGTCTAGAATAGTTGGCTGTTTTTAATTCATTTGTAGACTATATTTAAACATGTTTTTACAGCGAATAGTATCAAACAGTTCGCGAAATACGTGGCTTAGTGATTAGGGCGCATAATCTCCTCGGTAATATGGCTGAGGTAAAATAAAATCTGTATCGACCAGTGATTGAGTATCGCACCGTTTTCCAACATAATGCATTGCTTTTTGTAAAGGAAGGGGTTCTGAATAGCCTCGACTGAATAGAGTTGGGTTTGCCATGCGAAACGACCTACTAAAATCAGCAAAATCAAGCAGCAGTGGGAGCGAACGGATTTGGACTTTAAATCCAAAGTGCATTAATGTTAACATCATGGTGGTCAACGATTATGCACCAACGCCTTCGGCGACGGCTGCTGAAAAAGACGCTTTTTATCTTAACCTCGCAACAGTCCTCGAAAACTTGCCTGAACGGAGGTTTATCTAGATTTTCCAAACGATCGCGGATGGTTGATCCGGTTAAATATTCACTAAATCAGCAGCGATTGACATTAGATAATCGATAGTTTTTCCAAACAGGACTGAGGAAGTAATGAAAAATTCCTCTGGAGATCAAGCGACTTTTTATCAGGTGAAGATACATTGAAAATAAACGCGATTTAAATCATCCTCCAGCTTCGTCCGCTGTTGTGCAATGAACAGAGTGGACGCAGGGCTAACAGAGTACGTCTGGTCAGTTGAGCTGAAAATTGAGCGAGTTGTAAAATTAAACAAACTCATACCTCGCGACATCCATATCCTGTTACACAGCATTGAGCGTAAATGTTCTATCTGAAAGGAGACATTTTCGTTATTCTATCAATAGAAAACTTACATCTGATTCACCGGAATTTGACACGTCTATAGAATGTTGGTTGGCTGGAACAAAGAAATCGAAATTTTCTGAGATATAGTTAATTTTTGTAAACTTCAATATTCAATGTTGAATTTGATGGACATGAATAAAAGACTTTGTTGTTAAACGTTTGCACACAACTGAAATTTATTTTCAAATTATCCATATTTGACTGAACTTGGATCCCACAGACCCATTACCTGGATCGTTTTTCGATTCATCGGGCCATGGACAGTATGATCAGGATCCCAAAATATTAAATCGGTAGAAAAATTTTCAATAGGTTTTGAATTGTATATGTGTGTGTTAATAAATGTGAATGAATGACGAAATATGCATAATCATATTTTCGCCCAGGTAATCGATGTTGATTACCTACTGTTGCACAACTCACAGTTAACTGGTTTTCCCCACACAACAGACAATGCGATCAGGCACAGAACTACGAATCGTTTCGACAACATTTTGTAAATTTCTCACGATTTCTCTGCAATTTATCCATTTCCAATCACTGTATTTCGAGTAAACTATTGGTCAAAAATCGGAGAACCAATGACATTTCGATAACTGTAATGTTTTTAACTGACCAGTCAAATGAGTTTATCAGGAAATACGATTTGTATTTTTCCGAAATGCACAAGATAATATGAATTCCAAGTTTCATTAAATGTTTAATTGAATCGAAATTAAAAAATCACCACATTTGATCTCTGAATCCAACAATATGTTCGACACGGAGTGTATGTCATATAGATAAGGGTCTATTTAATCACGACTTAGACACCGTAATACGAAATACGATTCATGGAAATAGTATCATATCACGAGAGAATGGTGGTATTCAATCATATAGTCTGAATTGTAAGGTGCACGATTCATTCTCCAGCCAGTTTCAAACATCCATGATTAGGATTTGGTGGCAATACACTTCATGAAACCGCCATATGACGAGACGTGTAACCGGGAAAGATTCGTTTTGTTTTAGGTTGTTCTTTGTTGGGGAATAGGAGGTTTATGTTTATAAGTCAATGATGAACTCGTTGGAAGGAATCCCTAAATTAGAAACAAGAAAGCAAGAGTCTTTTCCTCTTAACGATGTTGATTGAACGATGACTCCACAAAATATTGTCCATCGGTGTAAAAATGTAACGTCGGGTTAATTTCCATATGTCTTCACAGAACATTTACCATTTGAAATATTTTGTTACAACTCATAATAATATACCTGCGCGACAAAACTAACATCACCGACGAGATCATCCGTCCTTGACACTTAGCTACGTATTTTGCGAACTATTTGATTTAATCCGGCTGAAAACTCATGCTTTTGAATATACTCAACATAAACATTCACGACATAAATCTATCCTAGATATTCCTAATCTCTTAGCAACGCCCGTGGAAGATATTCAATATCACTCTCCGCTTGGTCAAATCGATTACCAATTGCTACACTTCTAATCAGTGTGAAGTCTGTTAAGTGGTAAATCAAACGATACTGAATGAAAAATTGAATTGCATCGGCTTGACGGAAACAATGGTGGCTTCCGATATCCATCGCATAAATCTCAGTGATCCGGACTGGAATTGCGCAATCCTGACTTCACCAACATTTTACATTTAAATTCTACATATGTCCCGAAACATGAGCTCCAGGATTTCCATTTCAGAATGCTCAGTCACACTGAAAGTGAATCTCTGCCTACACTATTAACAGGGTCAGTAGAACAGAATTGTCCTCGGAATACTAACGCTGTCTATAGCTGGATTTAGTAATGCTGCGAACTACCAAAATGCTTTGTCAAAACTGTAACAAAACGACGAAGCTGAAACTGGCGTTTTTAATATCGAGCGAGGTAACCGACAAACTTAATCTGTCTTGAAAACCGTTCACACACTTTTCCTAGTTTGTTTCAACAAGGTGTATCCACTAACAGGAAGAGAAAAACATTAACACTCATCTACGAATGTGGCACTCGTGCCAAACCAGCAAATTACCGCTCTGTTACAATACTTTCAGTGATCTCATAGGTTATAAAGCGAACTATGTGCGAGCAGATACTGAGCCATCGCGTAATCAAAATTTTGTTGTCCAGAGAGCAACTTGGAATTCGTGGGCGACGTTATTTCTCGATCAACCTAATTGAGACAATGAACGATTGGACGCAGGCAGTGGATGTGGGTGGTGGCGTGCATGACTTTGACTAGGACATCTCTGAGACGTATCATCGCGTGGACCATTATATACTCCTGACGACGCTGAAAGATTCTACTGTTAATAGTAACCTTCATTTCGAGCCAAGAATCTACATCATTGATCACAACGAAACAGTGTGATGTCTCAGGATATCTCCGTCACTAATGTTGTCCCACAGATTTCAGGGTTGCCCCGGCTCTTTATTTGTTGTTCAAAAACTTCTGGTCGGTAGCTGAAGGAGATAACAAAAATATTATTTATATTGGCATCCGGGAACAATTGCGAAATCTAGATGAAACTCCGTTTCGGCGATACATATAGTGAGCATATAAGCTGCAGAACCGAAAGCCAGATTTTTTATTTATCCGCCCCATCCAACTTGTTAACCGCATTCTAGCTGTTTGCCATCATCCGGTGGAGACAGTGCGATCAGGTTCAATGATAATTAAAGAAGTGTCAAAGGTGTAAATAAAGTTTCACTTTTAAGTCACTGTTTCATAGGTTTCTTACACAGAAATAAGATGTTCAAATACAGAATCACAAATTGATTACTGGTCAAGCTTTCGAGCGGCATATAAAAGACCAATGTAAGCAATTACCAGTCTACTCAGCAATTTCCGAAAACGACTTACCGCTAAATCCGATAGTTAGCCTCGCAAGTGTAACGCCATGAGAACATGACGAGGATCGGCTGTCAATTTTCCTAATACGATGTGTATGCACATCAATCAAACACAAGTGAACACGGTCACGGTCGGTTGACATCAACGTCTTTACGACAAGTGGTTTGCAACAAGCTAGACGTGCAGCGGAATCAGATGCTAATATGTCAGTTGGCACAAACTTGCTAGTTGTGAAAATTATCAGCAGATTATCAATGTCCCTTAGCGAGAACTACTTGGTGTATACTAAGCAATTATATGACAAAACGTGTTTGGGGAAATAAAAACTCATTGATACTGATGCGGAACCACGATAAACTTTCGCTCATTCATGACAACTCTTCAGGTCCATAGTCTGTTTTGATTTTCTTAAGATGGAACACTGATGCACCATAAAAAATAAACGAAAATAGGCGCACTGTGTAATGAGCCAAATGGCTAATAGACCATGATTATCAGCAAAGATTTGTGAAAACGCAATTTTATTAGCGAAAATACCCGTTTGAATTGACTATATAAATTAAGTATACCTGGTCTCCTTACCTGCTGCATACAGCAAGCCGGGTAAGCGAAAACAAACTACTGCTGGCCCTACTTTTCAAACTGTTTCTGACCCTTCCCCTACCGCATCCATTCTTAACAACTCTCCGTCTGTCAATCCCAGCTTTATGAAAGACCGCGCTGAACATGTTGGAATATTTTCTGTTCGCGAATTTACAGATAGCTCTCTTAAACCACGGAACTCTGCTCACATCGGTGCCATGAATGTTAGAACTCTCAGGCAAATAGGCCAGCAAACTGCATTGGCTCTTACCTTTGATAGTCTATCTATTGATATTTGCGGTTTATCGGAAACAAGCGTATATGATCCGTCTATAATAACTGAAATTACTGCCCCAAACATTTCAACTCGTTACTTTTTGCGCTGCTCTGGTGATTCTGTAGCTGCCATTTCAGGACAGGCGGGTGTTGGTATAGTGCTGAATTCGCGTGCCGAATCCTGCCTAATAGATTGGATTCCTTGCAATAGCAGGATTTGTGCACTTTGACTAGCCACTAATATTGAACCAAACTCAAAATCTTCTAATCAGAGATGCTTTTTTAACGCAAATTACACCAATTTCGACGACGAGGAAAACGCCTTCTACGATGAACTTTATGCCCCTTTGTGACGTGCAAAAAGCTCCCATATTGTTGTCTTAGCGTGAGATATGAATGCCAGACTGGGTCGCTTAGATGCATCTGGATCACAATTGGGTGGCATGTTTGGTCTTGAAGGTTAGCGCACAGATAACGGGGAACGGTTTATGCAATTCTGTGCACAATATCGATTATTTATTAGCAGCACCTCCTTTCGCCATTGAAGATGTCAATGTGCTACATTGCTCTCGCCGGATGGAAGCCAACACTCGGCCCACATCGACCATATCGCCGTAAGTACTCGTTGGAGGGGTTACAGTGAGGACTGCCGCTCTTTTTGGAATACCTGCATAGAATCATATAATGCTCTTGTGCGATGTTGGTTCTCGTTAATGTTCTCCGTTACGAAGACTTCGAAAGAAAAACGAATTGTGTTAGAAAACGTCTCTCTGCATGCAGTTCAAGACATTAATAGAACCACCTTGAGTAACTCACTCTGTGTTGCCCCGTGTGCAACTGCCTATGGAAGGTGGAACAACATAGCTTGGATAATGCGAGCCGCCGCAATAACACCTTGTGGGTCTACACAATCAACACAAAAGTTCGACTGGATTTCACAACGCTCTATAAAAATTTTTCACCAGCAATGCCAAATAGCAGACGGTCCTGGGCACAATACAGAGCGTAGACGCGTTAGGAATGAACTTAATCGGAGCTTAAGACTAGACAGACAAATGTGGTGGTTGAATAATTTCGAGAAAATGGAAATAGCAAATCATGCGGGTAACGTGCGAAAACTCTTACAAATTATTTGATCGACGGGGCTCGCGAAAAAAGGAGTAAGTGAGACTTTCGCTGAAATAAAAGGTACTCTTATCACTAATGAGAATGTCCACATCTCACGCTGGGCCGAACATTTTGAAAAACAGTTCAGCTGGTCACCTGCAACAGAACCATTCCCTCATTTGAATCAGTGTGATCCTTGGCCTGTCAGCGTAGATCCCCCTAATGATTTAGAACTTTAAACATGTATTGAATCCATGAAACGATTCAAAGCCGCTGTCCCCGATGACATATCGCGTTTTATGTTTAAAGAAGGCGATCTCCTCCGTGAAGTGTGGTTGTCAGAATCCGTCTCTTCAAGTTGAGGCGAATCGTTTATCGTACCTATATTTAAAAAGGTGTGTGAAGCTGATGCTCTCATCACTGTGGGATAAGTCTCACTCCCATCCTTCGAAGATTAACAATGCATTTGACCCAGTCGATCGAGATGTCCTGTTTTACACATTGCTGTGCAGAGGCGTTCCCAAAACCTATGTCAACATACTACGTGCAGTTTATGCTCATACATCCAGATGCGTTAAGGTTTACAAGAACCCTCTCCTAATTTCCACACCAATAATGGCGTCCGAAAATTGTGTCTGATTTCTCCGTTTTTGTTCAATTTTGTAATTGATGCTATCATGAAATTATGTAGCAACGGTGCCACAGCCTTCGGAGTTTACATAATAATAAGCGGCAAGCTTATCGATTTGGACTATGCTGATGATATAGTTCTGCTCTTCGATTTGTGCCCGCATTTGAAATGTGTTTGCATAATCTAAGTGCAGTGTTCTGCTACAGGACATCGACTTATCAAACAGCACTTTTTTACTTGAAAATCAGGCGCTTAAAATTGTAGATCGCTCAACGTATCTCGGTAGTTGTATCAATAATTCTGCATCGTTAGATGACGAGGACTTAGCACGCAGTTCTAAAGCAACCGTAGCATTCCGTAACCTAGGTCACCTCTGGCGCCAGAAAGGACTGTCTCTGTTACTCAAGGGTAGAGTCTATATAGCGACAGTTCGGGCTGTGTTACTGTATGGGGGCGAAACTTGGTTCTTACGTGAAGAGCACATCTGGGTCTGCAAGTATCTGACAACCGATATCTCCGTAACTTTCTAGAAGTTAGCTGTTACAATCGTATACGCACCGATGCTCTCCGAAATAAGTTGTTCGGTAGTAATGTTTATATAGAGAAGCAAATCAGCCTACTGATTGGGTCACGTCTTACGGATACCGAAACACCGACTTGAGAAGCTGATTCTTTTTGCGACGCCACATCCTGATTGGCGTAAATCTCGGGGTGGCCAAACCGTCACATGGCATAAGCAGTTAAAAACCCCAACTAGTAACCTTTCCATAGTCGGCGCAGCGCGTCCTCTAGGCTTTTGTCCCCGCGATCAGTTATCGCAATGGCTAGTTACGCTTTAGGATATATCCCGGAACGGTGTTTAATGGCGGTCTTGCACTAAGCATCTTCTTGGAGTGTTTGATTAATCTTTTATGTTGTCAAGCGGAGTGACGAGAAAAGCTTTTTATGATGCATGACAGTGAAAGCCGCAAGGAAGCTGTCTTGCTGAGGTAGCAAAATTTGTTTGAATGTATGTTCAATTCGAGGTATAGGCACCCCTACCAAGTTTGTTTGTTTTTACTTTTCTATAGAATCCGTATCTATTTAAATCCCACCCTTCCCCATCTTTTTTAGTATTTTTCTTTTTCATGGTTGTGTGGCATTTAAGCATTCGGTACGCGCTACCGGTGTAATGATGTCTGTGATGATGATGATGATGAGAATGCTGGTCTATTTGTCTGACCCTTCGACGATCGAAAGAAAATGTGATTCTATTCACGGTTTTGCTTGGCCTTTTTGCGCGGACTTTATGCGTATATTTTCTGCATCGTTTCAATTTTACTATATGTATCGCATGAACGGAATTTTATCTAGCTTTTCCAGAAGATCGCGGATGGTTAATCCGTTCCAAATTCAATAACTTCAGCTGCTATTTTTTTAGAGATTAGTTAAGTTTACCCACAAAGACTGAGAATATATTGAAAAATATCATGACCAGTCCAAGCCAATTTATTACTGAGTGAAGGAAAATTTATAAAATACGCGATTTCATTCACCCGCCATCTTCATTCGCTGTTATGCAATGAACACATAGCACGCAGGGTAGTCAGGACACGTGAGTTCAGTTGAGCTGAAAATTAAGTAATTTTGAAAAGTAATCAAACTCAAACCTTGCGCCGTCGATTGCTGAATACGCAGCATTGAGCAGAATTCTTCAATCTGAAGGGAGAAATTTTAGTTATTCAATAAATGAAAAACTTACATCTGATTCCTCAAAATCCGACAAGTCTATAGATTGTTGGTTGGCTGTAAACACGAAAACAAATTTCGCTGACATCTAATTAATTATTAAAAACGTAAATATTTGATGTTAAACATGATTGACTTGAATTAGACACTTTGAAGTTGAACGTTGGCAAACAACTAAAATTTATTTTCAAAATATACATATTTGCCTGCACTTTGAACCCACACACCAATTTACTTGTTTGGATTCATCAAGTATGGACAGTATACTCAAGATCCTCAACTTGGTATAGAAATTTTCGAAAGGTTTGGAATTGTTTATGTGTGTTATGAATGAACGACGACATATAAATACTCATATTTTCGTCCGTGCAATGGATGTTAAATAACGACTGTTGCACAACTCACGGTTAGATGCTCTTCCCCAAACAAACGACAAGGCGATCAGGCTGATAACTGCAAATCGTTTCGACAACATTTTGTAAATTGACCGGGATTGTTCTGCATTTTATACACTTCTAATCACAGTATTACGAGCAAAATGTTGGTTAGATATCAGAGAGCCAATGACTGGAGTCGAGCCAGAGAGCCAATAACTGTAATGTTGCCGAAATCTGACCAGTTAAACGCGCATTAATTTTTCTATTTTCTCTATGCTCTGTTCGTCATCGATCGTATGGAACTCCACATGATCGAGATTTGTTGAAACAGCTTATTCGATTTATCTACACGATTCATACGAATACCAAGATTCAGCAAATCTATACTTGAATCGAAATATCTGTGAAATTAAATTGTAGATAATTGATTGTAGAAAATGATTTAGATTTTAGATCAACTTTCCGCATTTTGTTCCTTCTGTGTAAATGCTCATCATCATATTCAAGCAGGTGTTAATCTACTTAGCTGCATTCCGCTGAGTTTAACCCAAAATGGAAACGTCTTAACACATTGGGAGATCTGTTGCTCGCAATGCGACTTCGAATTAAATTTGATCCTACCAGTGACACTGAACTAAAGGCCTGTTAGTATAACATTTTGTATATTATATGAAATATAAAGCTCTTTTTTGTTTGCGAGGATGGTTTACTTCCTAATTTCCTCCGAAGTTTCTCACAACCTGCAGCAAAACTCTTTCGCGTGCAAGTTGTCATCACATCCCCGAGCACAAACTTCTTGGTTGTTATGATTGATCGTAAATATTTCATGTACATCGGAAACAGAAGCGGACATAACACAAATTTATTTTCAACTATGCTAAAGGTTTGACTTTTATTGTATGGCAATCCATCTACGCTAACTTTTGCGTTCCAATGCCACACAAACACGAGAGGCGTACATTCTAAATACATCAGAGAAGCAAATGGTAATTGACTCTCTCAACAACTTCTGGTATGTTCACGTAGACAACGTGAATGCAGCTGCTCCTTTCCAGGTCTTTCGTACAATTGTTTAGTTCTCTGAAAATACCCAGTAGTCTGTTCGCGTTTCACAGAATATCCCCACACCTTCCGTGATAAAGTGATCCCAGCATTTAGACTTAGATATTTTATGGGCCATAAGTTCATGTTCTTTACATTTCCTAATTGACCACAATAAACGTGTCGGAAAATCATTCATTCATCTGTCTGTTCTAAAGCTGAATGCGAAGAATTATTCGTCAATCAGTGGACCATAAAAACGATGAAGATTTAATCTGGAGTTTCTATTATGCCATCCGTTAGTGTTCCATGGAAATAACACAGAGTTAGTCACTTCCCACGCAAACTATCAACTAACAGTGTGAGTTATTTACTGCTAAAGTTTTATACTAAAAAGCAACTGATAACGCATACATTGTGTTTAGTTTACCTAGTAAATAATCATAACTTCATTTAGAGAGAAAAGAATGTAACGAAATTTAGTGAAATTTTGCGATGAACAACACATATTCGAATCAGGGTTCGGATAAACAACTTTTGGATTTAAATCATTCTTCTTGATTATCAGATCTGCCAACAATTCCAGACACGTCCGTTTTCGTAAACTTTTATTTTCAAAAACAAAAATGTTTTGTGCACTTTCTGTTTGATGTGTGCGCGGTGTGCTCACCGATTTTATCGTACGAGTCGAAATGCTTTTCAAATACCCTCAGGTTCAAGCGCACTGTGAGTGTTTAATTTGTTCTCTTTGAAGATCGTTTAGGATAATCTGTTAAAGATTCCCGTTACTGTGAACATGTAACGATGGTTGATGAATCTTCATTTTTCAACACTGAAACATCATTGTGGTTAACACAATATTTTTAAAAAGATGTCCAGCAGACTGATTTAATAATCGACCAGATTTTATCGCTGAATCAGACAATATGTTCGACACGTTAGGCGGTGTCATTTGGCCAAGGGTCTATTAAAACACGCATTAGACATCGTAAAACCATAGACGATTCATGGAGATAGCCACGTATCACGAGCGAATAATGTTATTCAATTATACATCCTGCATTTCAAAGTGCACGATAAATTCTCTAGCAAGTTTTGAACATACAGGTGTGGGAATTGGTCGTAACACATTTTATGACACCTCCATATGACAGGGCGTCTAACAGGGAAAGATTGGTTCAGTTTTTTTGGTTTTTCACCGTTGTGGTTCATTTTCACACGTGAGTGATGAGATCGTTGCAACGAATCCCCAACTTAGAATCTAGACATCAAGTGTCGCTTTCCATTTAATAAAGCTGAGTGAACGCTGACACCACACAATATTATTCGGTGGACAATACGTTGTAAAGTCGGATTAATTTTCAGTTATTTTCACAGAAAGTTCATCATTTAAAATAATTTGTTACGACTGATGATATATACCTCAGTGACAAAACTTACAGAATTTATTCTACCTCAACCATATCACCGACGAGATTATCCGGTCTAATCACTTAACCACGTATTTCTCCAACTTTTTGATTACATCCGGCTGTATACTCATATTTTTGAATATACTCAACTACTAATTTTCCATTAAACAATAAAATTTTGGCTTGAACTTGAGATAATTTTGTAATTATGTAATTAGTCTGGGTTTAAAATGTTATCAGTTCTATCGTGTCAATCGCGGTGAATGTTATTAAATTTTAAAAGGATCAACCTTCGGCGGCCTTTTTGGCAAAGGTAGATGAACCTCCGTCCATGCGATACACATAGTAAAATTGAAAGGATGCAGACAGGATACGCATGAAATCCGTGCAAGTAGACCGCACAAAATGGTGAAGCGTATCATATTTCCTTCCGACTGTTGAACGTTGAGACGGTTCGAGCAAGTGGGATATTTCGGATCTCTTAGAGTTAGGGTTAGTGTTTCGGTTAGCGTTTGGGTTTCGGTTAGGCTAAGGGTTGCGATTTGCGTTAGGGTTTTGGTGGTATTTAGTATCACACTCCACTTGCTCAAAGCGATTACCACTTGCTGCTCTTCTAATCTGTGTGACGTCAGTAAAATGGTTAATCAAACGAAAATGAACGAAAATGTGGATAGCATCGGATTGATGAGAACATTGGCGGCTTCCGAACTTCATGGTATAAATCTTAGTGATCTGGAATCGAATCAAACAACCCTGACATCACCAACTTGACACATTTAAATTCTACATATGTCTTGATACATGGGAGCAAGGTTCTTATTTCAGAATTGGCAGTCGCACTAGAAAATGGTTGAAAAAGCGGAATTTGGCATGGGCTGTTCTCAGTGTCGACAGAGTAGAATTGATCTAGGAAAACTATCGCGAAATGAAACATTAGGACACAAATCTCATTGGACTATATAGATGTCAACATTATCTTCAGCTGGAAGTAACAATGCAGCGAACTCCCGAAAGGCATTACAAAACCAGTAATTATACGACGAACCTAAAACTGTGCGTTTGTTAAGTTGTGAGATAACAGAATATCGGATTCTGTTTTGAAACCGCTCACACACCTTCGCCAGTTTTTCTCAACAAATTTCCATCCGTTGGAATGCAGAACTACCATCAAAATTGTACGCAAAGGATTAACAATTCTGAAATAGTGCGGTAGCATTTACACAGGTCTACAGGGGCCGACGGAATCACATCTGCAATGCCAAAGTTACGTAAAATTCGATTGTGTAACACCCCATGTAATTTTTCAACCATTCTTAGAATGAATGTGTTGTACCGACTGACAAGAAGAAATAAATCTTGAATCCTTTTCGATACTTTCATATGCTATAGGCTTTTTCTGCCCAAACAGTTGTGTATGAGATAGCAACATCTGACCGCCCCTCTGTCTTGGATTTGGTGTTGACATCGGAAGAACAATCTATCGAAGCGATCGAATTCCAGGCTATACCGGGTCTTAGCGACCATTCAGTGCTTGCTTTCGAATAAGTTTGCAGTACTCAGCACTCGCTTGCTCCGAAGGAGTTGTTTGACTGGTAGATTAATTGGCCTCGATGATTTCTTAGGCAACGATCACATATGTGGTCAGTGTGATTCTGATGAACCACCTGAGTTTGCTGGGAAAACAATAGAATGTCAGCAATGCCCTTACTGCAACCAGTGGTATGAACTCTATTGTTTAATTACTCCGCTATTTGTTACAGAAAAGTGGTGCTTTTGGTATGTAAACATTTTAATGATTTTTTAATATAATGTTACAGATTTTACTATGATTTATTCAATCAAGTTGTGTTTAGGCTAACGGGCCCCTGTGGATTTATGGTGAGTTTGAGCGTCCAGTATTTCGCGATGGGATTTGAACTCGTTATTTTTTAGTCATAAACATGTTTTAACATGATTCCGTGTGTAGTTTTGATTCAGTCAACTTAACCAACACTATCGCTCGAAAACGTGAACGTCTGACAATCGTCTGCACATTACAGATCTTTATTCTCTTATCCTTTTCGCTAATGTTTGAATTATATCCAACGAGCAATACGATGGAGCAAATCATACGGCTGAAAAAGGAAAATTGGTAGCGCAATGCAACACGACCCCGCAACTCAATTCGTAAGCTTTTATTTACGTTAATCTTCCTAATATTCTATTATATTGTTAGTAAATTAATGGAATATAATGCCAAGTATATCGTGGAATGTTTCTCTCTTAGGTGATTGTGCATCATGGAAAACGTTCCATTATTGAAGCTGCATGGAATGTAGTGAGCTTGTGACTCATAAATATTTCTGCATGAGATTGTGCGTTGCCTAACTGCTGATGCTCTGTGAGATGGACCAATAATTTCCACGTAGCTCCCCTTTCACTACATGTGGTAGAGCGTTAAGTTTCATTCGCCCCCTGTAGTCTGCTATCCTGCACAAGGTGTGCAATTTCGTCTAATTAGATTGCGAGTTTGCGCGAAAATGTCACCCTCACACTCGCTGGAATCGAAAAACAGTCTCAGCCCAAGAGATTACAGTGTATGCTTCGATTGAATAAATTAGGGAGACATTGTATTATTTTCATGTAAAACTGTATATGATCGCTTGGCCAGGAATCACTTTGTGATTCTGTATTTCAACATCGTAGTTCTTTGTGAGAACCCTATATAACAGTGGCATACAAGTTTAACTATGTTTACCGCCTTTCCACGTTTAAGTAGGTCAAACAATTGCAGCGTGCTGTGTAACCCAGACTTGTAAGTACTTTGGGGTAGAGAAATGCAGATAGTCTATGTGGAATGAAGGTCATTCAATGTAACGAGACAAATGCTATTACATTGGACAAGAGAAGGAGGTGTCATTATATGTTGCGAGACCAGTGAAATGTCGCTGTCATGGGGGAATGTGCCGCACCCAATATGATCAAACTCCCCTTCTTACTTCATGTGAGAAATTATTCGAATTCTTATTGAATTATTACCACCATATGGATATTGTTAAGCTTGTTGCTTTGCGTACCACTTATCAAATGATATAAGATTCGCTGAATCTGATCTTACCCTCTCCACCTGATGACGTCTAACAGAAAGAAACCAGCTTTATAGTGTATCCAAGACAATTAACAGAAATGATGCATTTATCCGGATTTATTTTCAAGATAAGATTCTTTCATTTGTGCTTCAAGATTATCGTTGATTTCTATTCAAATACACTAGTATACAACATGATTCCTCTATAGTTATAATACAACACATTCAATTATTACGCCATATGCGTTACAGTGGTCGTACAACCTTATCCACTTTTAGAAAATAGCTCACTTTTCCAACGAGATCAATAAGTGTTGATTTGTTGTTGCTACTTCGTTTGATTTAGACATGACCTCAATAAAAGTACAGAGTACCGTATACTACCTGCGGAGAGGCTAAGCTTGTTGCAAACCATTGAGGTCAACATTGGAATGTTCCGAAGCGAACACACTGGCCTAGATAAATTTGTTATTCTGAATGAAACCTGATCTTAACGTACCGTAAACTTGATACGTAAAATACAGACCAGGGTATACTAACAAAACGGTGGACGGTGAGGCTAAACGTGTTGCCAACCGTTGAGGTCAACATGGAAATATCCCGTAGTGGACAAACTGGTCGAGAAAAGTTGAATTTGTTTTTCGGAATGTAACTTGCTCTAAGCAGACCGTAAACGTGATACATAAAACGAATATTTTGCAACATTAAAGATAGACGGATAACAGACGTATCACACTGATTTTGATTCCAGTGTCAATGAAAAAATCGAACTATCTCCAATCGTTAATTTTAATTCTAAATATTATAAATGTCAAATGAGGACTCGAGCACGCGTTTGCTTGCTACTGAGCAATTCCGGGTTTCGTTATAAATAATTTAGTAGGTTTAGTTGTTGGCTGTGCTGATGGATGTCCGATTCTAACAAAGATGAAGACTTAGCACATGACCATTTTATGATGAAAATCAGGAACGATCGTTATTACTTCCGCATTACTAGGATTAGGACCAAATGTGGAAATAAGTTCTAGAAGGAATCACATAGTGATTCGTGGTCAAGAACTCGAGGCGCTTATGGATGACCAATGTGATGTGTTGATCACATTCCCCAATACAATTTTATTCATGTGTTATAATATAACACATTCCATTAATACGCTCTATGCCTCACAGAGATTCGGTGATTGAACACCGTTTTTCGTTGTACAAACCACATGTAACAGTGCTATTCAAGTATAACTTTGTGTACCACTTATCAACTGTTTCAAGGCAATGGGTTCACCGATATCTCCAGTACTTGCAAACATGTATATGGAGTATTTTGAGAAGAAGCACTTAACAATGAAGGGTTCAAGCCAAAATTATGGTGGCGCTATGTTGATGACACATTTGTTATCATCAAGCGAGATCAGTTAGAGGCCTTCTTTTAATATTTAAATGAAATAGATCCATGTATTACTGTCACAAATGAAGTGGAATTCTGCACTGGCACTCTTCCATTTTTTACTGTTTAACACAAAAAGTAGATGGGAAAATGAAAACTTCTGTTTATCGGAAACCTATCGATACAGATGCTGTACTACGATACACTTCCGCTCATCCAAGACAGGTCTTCAGTTTCATAGCTTGTTCCATTTTCCACAAGATAGAACACCTGTGCAGCGACGAAAGGGAGCGAAAACAGGCGCACTTTGAAGCGAGCCAAAGGTTATCCAAAAAGTTTTGTAGAACGCCAATTGATGAAGGTAAAATACGCATCCGAATAAATCGGAGAAAAATTGGCGAGATACAGTCTGTATACCTTATGTAAAATGCACTTCTGAAGCGATACGTAGAATCTTGAACAAGGTGGCCATACGTGTAACTTATAAGAAAAGCAAAACTATCCGTTCGGTTCTGATGCATTTCAAGGACGAGACGCCTTTATCTAGCGTTAAGAACAGCATCTACAGAATCGAATGTAAGGACTGTTCAGGTGTTTACATATGGCAGACTTCCAGGGAAATTCACACTAGAATTGAATAACACCGAAAGCGTGTCCGGAGACAACCCCGGGGATGTGAGGGAATAACAATCTCTTATTCGCGATTCCGCCTTGGCGGAACACGTTTTAGATACGGGCCACAGCGTAGATCTAGACAATGTGGCATTATTGAGACGCGGTATTAAACCGTATAGCGAACGCCTATATGCGGAGGCGGTCGAAATTGCCAAGGCGGTCAATAAGGTGGATGGGACAGAAATGTCCACAATCTGGCGCTCGGCACTGATGCGAAAGTCAAGAGTTTTTATTCACCTTATACCTACTAGTTAATTACATTTTTGTTTTTCTTCAAAATTAGCCTTAGCCCTGTTAGTTATGTACTTTTACGTATGTGGGCCGCTGTGTCAACTGACCTTGACCGTGTTCACTTGTATCTGATTGTTTTGGATAAACACTGTGAGGAAAATGGACCACTGATCCTGGTCATTCCCACGAGACGTGACACACTGTAGGCGTACTATAGGCTGTTTATCGGTTAGGTCGAATAAGTGGTGGTGGGTTGACTCCTACTTAATCATGTTCCGTGTCCTGATTATCACACTTGGTCTGACGAAGTTTCTGTGTCAGAAGTGAAACGTTACCCAAAAACTACTCTAACCGATTGAACTCAAATTCCTTTGCATTAAGCTGATAATTGGTTCGCATTTTTGTAATTTGTGTCAATGAACGAGCCGTGTTAGTAGACTTGTGAAACTCCCATGCCAATGCCCTTTTATTTCGTCCACTTTGATAGTCGTGCTTCGGTGTACTCCGTGTTTATGTCGCGGAGATTGTATTGACAAGAAAAGCCAAGGTCACGACCGATCTGAATGATCTTCGACTTTTTAGTCCTGCTTCGTATTACAAATTTATTACGTTGAGATGTTTTCTTCAAAACAAAGATTGAATTTTCCGCCAATATAGATTGCAGGTGGTACAAGAGAGAACGCCAATGACTATCCGGATAGTAGTAAACCATTTGTGCGAAACTAATGTAACTCTGCACACAGAGCACGTTTTTCACTATTCTGACGCATTTATTTCCGTCAATGTTGCACCTAACGCTACAAACTTTCTGGAAAGCCAAAACGTGGTTACATTGGCGTGCGTAAATCAAGATGGCTTGAATTTCATATTCAAGTGGATGATCTTCCGGCCTATAGAGCTGGGGAAAGTTGAAATCCCCCATTATTAGTAGTTTGATAACGACAGATAAGTTTGAGAACGATAGATCACTCCAATAACGCATTGGTCACCCGAAGTAAGTGTCAGAGAGCACCGAAATGTTTCAGTTATATCAATCGTCTGGTTTTTCATAGCTCTACAGATAAACGACTGCTTTAAGTAGAGTGCTCCTACTCCGACATCACCTGAACGGTCACGCCAGAATAGAGACATGCTGGGTCAAGAGAGTTCATTATCAGACAATGAGACATTGAACCACGTTTCTGCTTTTGCAACTGTGTCTGGCGCCGTTTCATCACAAGGATCGGACAATTCGATTTATTTGTTGAAAAGTCTGTTGGCGTTTGTATAGATGCAATTAATTGTATTTTTTGTGAATAATGACGGGGTGTAAGCTGAACTTATTGGTCCGGCTTCTCTGAAGTCGGTCTTAACTAGTATTGATGAATCATGTGGTATATGACAAGGCGTTAAACAATGTGATGCAGGATCCCTCAGAATAGTCAGTGCATGAGATGATAAAACTTATGAGCTGCTTATTGGTCGCCGACCGCTTGAATCGACAATTAGGTTTCCGTGTGAATTGCTCATCCGACTCGATTTGAGCCAAACCTACGTCTTTTTTCGATGCATTGATTTCTTCCATTTGGATGGAAACGCTGCTATCCGATCTCTCCAGACTGGGTAGTGTTTGACTTATGAAATTGGGTAACGTTTATTTTCCATTTTTCCATTCCGACCTTACGAGTTCAACCAGCGCTGGTCACGCAATTTATATTCAGAGGTTTCGGTTCCACCCCTTTATATTTTGGCGAAAAAGTAACTCGAAAAGTCTCCACAACAACGTCATTAGAAATATCTAGAGAACACACAATGAAGCGCCATTGCTTGACGTCATGCTCTACGGTTTCCTGAATAGATGCTCGAGAAGTATTTCCTGGTACACCAAGTCTAACTATACTTCGTGATACCGTTTTTTCACTGGCGTTCATGTTACCCTTCCTTTTCTAACATGGTACATATACATCGAGATCTGTCTTGACTAGGTACGCATTCAGCAATACTTTCTCGATATCAGCCTCGCATTTCAGTGTTACCTTGAGCCAGCGAGGTTGACCAATATGAGGGGAAGTTGAGTGGCGAGTTAGACGAGTAACTTTTTCTGCGATTCCATGGTCAATTTGCATTAGGTGAGTCAATGTCTCGACGTCGTGTTTCTGTTTCCTATCAAAAGGTCTTTCTTAAAACTCGCTACCGTTCGTACATATCGCGCTCAGCAAGTATGGAGAGTTCTTTTTGCAAATGGGAAAGTCAGATTTTTCGAATTTAAAGCATTCTTGGCTTCACTCTGTGCGTGGGGTACAGTGGTTTTGGAGTGTACAGCTGAGGTCGACCGTAACAGCATATCTTTGTAAGAATGTCCTACTTCCGAGGCCGTTTTAACCGATTATAAAACAGTATTAACCCTGTATTTTTTTGGCACCCCAATAGACTAAGACTAAGATTCCTTCAGTGGTGTCCCCGAAATCGTTCTATTTATTTGAGGGTTTACATCACTGATCAATTGAGTGCTCACAGGATTTGTCAATATTTCCTCCACACGTCTAAGGCTCAACTCGAAACTTGCCATTCTATTTTCTAATTTGGCTTCAAAGTTTGGGCACTGTGCAAGTATCTAGCTCTGCAACTAACGCAGCCATAGAATGAACTGGATCCTTTTCATTATTTATTATCACTATTGAATCATGGGATAAAGTACACTCAAATGTACAATGGATTTTACCCATACACAGAAAACACGTTCTGACTTTACTCGCCATGGAACTCACCGGTTGTGCACACGATTTGCACGTGACCTCGGGACAACATTGCGTGTCAAGATTCGTCCTATCAGCTCGACCTGCTGTAACGATTGTTGCGTTCGCACTGAGGTCAAATCGGTTTCAAGTCGATCGATCGATTTTTTTGTCCGTATGTTGGATCTCGCGATCCGGTCAACTTTGTTAGTAGCCTGAAGTGGGATGTTCGGCTGAGTGGTGTGCGTTTGGTCGGTAGGTCGATGTAGCTGATTTGGAACTCGTGATTTTGTCATTTTGCAACTAATCCACTATAACTCGTTAACCACACAAGGTAGAATACAGAAACAAGTGTCAAAATTCGTATCTCGACCTGATGTTTGCATTGATAGCAAACACCGTAATATAGAAAGCAATGGGAAAAATATTGCGCAAAATATTGAGCAAACTGGGCTATTTTCGACAACGAGAAAACTTTATGTTAATCAGTTGACATGAGCAAAACGGATAAATTCTGATAGATATGATGGAAAGTATCTCATAATTCTCAGTATCAAATAAATTCGTGCAAATTCGCTAAGATGTGACCGGAATTGTCAGAGCAAAAAAATGCGACCCCAAGGCAGACCCACGATGCTGAATTTCTTGGGGTACAAAGACGTTTGCAAAAGAGAAATGATTGACCGTGGCATTCACCAGTTGGGAAGAAAATGCTCTTGACCGCTTAATTTTTTAGCTTTGTGTAAAGCGTCGTCTGCATTCTAGGGAGAGGCAGATACAACAGTCGGCTGCTGAACGCAGATCAATGCTGGTGTGCAACTGACACTGATCGGCCAAGTACACTCTCTCGTTACGGGCGCTGCGTAAATTTTTTTTTTCCTAATAAGACTCCTTAGTCAGTAAAAAAGTGTGGAGCATTAAATATAATGCGATTTTAATGTACACCCAAGGTGGATATCAAATGAAGGAGGCCAAAAACACATGCCGCAGTCAGCGTAAGCGGCGCAGAGGTCGTAGTGTGAACATGTAGCTTATGAAACAAGTCAGCGTTTGTTAATTTCCCATCCCAAGGTAAGGTGGAGGTAACCTAAATTGATATCATTCAGCATCCTTCCAGCTTGCACTAAACATTGAATTTAACGCATTTAATGGTTTTGTAAATAAAGGTTATTCAAATGTGCTCACGACAAAGTCAACTACTCTCGGAGTACGTTTTAATACATTTTGTATTATAACTAATAAAAAAGCAAACATTTCTCAAACAAACTTGCATCTCGGGTGAATACCACGGTGTGTAAATATATGCATATATATATATATATATATATATATATATATATATATATATATATATATATATATATATATCTTCATACACATCTTGATCCCATGTATAGTTTCATTCGATGCACGACTTAAGGGCCAAAATTGCATCAATATTTCTCTTGAACATCTGCTGATTTGGTAAGATTACAACATCATCGGATTGTTTGCTGCAAGTAAAACAAACGGAATTGTGAACAAGTGTATTCAGTTTGTTATCTAAAAATGATTCTTACAAATTGGATGTACAAATGCCAGTTTTCCACCTGCTAAGACCATTGTGAAAAGCTTACAAATTAATAAACAAAAAATCCTTTGCATGTATTTCTAATACACATAAAACAAGTTTCTTGCTGTTTGCACTCATCAGTCATGAGCAGTACTCTCAGGATTCAAGGATTTGTGGTTAAAAACGTTAATAATCTAAAAGACCACAGGATTATGGTACGAATAAAAACATGAAAATTACAATAGTATAAAAGCAATAGAGCATACAAATGTAACGCTCACGATTAATGTTCATTTGCAAGTGCAAGTCCAATTTCGTTTCAAATTCGCCAGGGAAGGAGAGTCCACCACTTGTTGGGGTAGGAAATTCCGAAGAAATGTAGCTCGCACGGCGAACAAATGGCGCCGACAATCAATTCAGAAACTTGGAACGTAAAGGGATACGTTATGCCCTCCTTTGGGTAAAGTCGCATAGACCCAGACGTCGCAATCTTCCGATATACTGAACATTGCGAAAACCCATCACTCATTTCGTTGCTTTATGATAGATTATATGGAACAGAGCAATATATATTCACAGAAAAGGAGCCCAGTCCTCTACCGCATATTCCATTGAAAGGGAGAAGGTAGACAATTCATTATCCTTGGTAACATTACCAGAGAGAATCTTCCAAATATTGTTCGAAAGATTCCTAACAATCTGTCGGCCCGTAGATATATATTCTGGCAGTGCACTGTGCTCTTCAGGTTTCAACTAATCCACACTCCAAGATGTTTTTCTAACGAGCTCCATGCAATGGTTTTATTTCACAATCGATATGTCCAAGGAACATACGTGCCAAGATGGAGCATCTTATATTTCTGTATGTTGAATGACATGACATTCATGGCCGACCAATTCGACACGCTGTCCAAATCCATTTGTAGTTTCTCACAATCCTCTGCAGAAATAATTGGCGTCCAAATTTTCATATCATCAGCGAACAGGACAATTTTAATCGATATTAGGTGGAGGGTAAATGGTTTATGTACAACAGAAAGATGAACGATTGAAAGTGTGCAACCATTCTTTTCGAGATTATACGTTCCATGACCTTAGTAATAATAGGTAAATGTGTGACGAGACGATAATTTGCAGCGTCAGACCGGCAGCCGCCTTTAAATATAGGTGTTATCACGCAGGACTTCCAATCTTTTGGTACCACTCCATTAAGCAACGAATACTTCAATAGGCTGGAGAACGGTTCACAAAGCTGACGGTGACAGAACCTAAGCACATCCGGTGTGATGCAATCCGCTTCTGGGGATAAAAACAACACAAATGTTTCATCAACATGGAAAGTCAGCACGTATATTCAGGTGCGAGGTTGGATTTAGTCAACATATATATGTCAAGTTCAAATTTGAACAAGTTTAGGCTTGATGCGCAAATGATATATGGGGGCAGAGAGTCCAATATGAAACAAACTTCGACAGCAAAGATGAACCTTCGACAACTTGATCTGGAGTGTGGAATAATTAACTTGTAGCCCTGAAATCTGCTACCACGTGCTTGTTGCCGATGAAACAGGTGTTCAAGTGGGTGATCCATTGTATGCAAAATGTTGAACAGCAGGATCAAGTCACACCTGATACGACGGTACGAAAAGTCAAAGAGGTTTAGAGTTGCAATCCTCTACTCGTATGACCTGTTATATAGCCCGGTAACTAGTTTTGTAGCGCGGTGGCATACAAGTTGCAACAAGGCCATGTCCTTCTCTAACCATGGGGACCATGCTTTAACAGCGTACTCCATTGTTGGTCTGATATAGGTGTTAATTATCCGCGGGAGTATCTGCTTATTGAAACTGCCGATGATCCTTCTGTGAAATTATAAGCTTTGGCAAGACTTCAAGTTAGTGCGAATCTACACACCTAGGTCTTTCTCTTCCGTAATACATGAAATTTGCTGACTTCCTATAGAGTTTGTGAATTCGAATAATTTACCGACATTAAACATTTTTTTCATTTTTGGATGTTGGATGATGGACAGTTTGCAAGGTCCACGTATGAATTGCTTTGAGATCTTTTTGTAGAATTTGGCAAACTTCTATGGTGCCTACAGTAGTCCAGACTTGGATGTCATCCGCAAATTAAATAAATTTGCTGTGTACTATTTCTCGTATATCGTTCGCGCCGACCAGAAAGAGTATTGGAACCAATAGTGAGCCTTTATGAACGCCACGTGCAACTTCTACAGGGCTGGATGGTGCCCCATCAAGTCTAACCTTGAAAACTCAACCAGTCAAGTAATCCTCTATCCAAGACAATGAATTTGCCGAACACATCGCGGTGCTATAATTTGTCTAGCATTATGTTGTGGTTAACACGGTCAAATCTTTAGACATATCCAAGTAACAAGCATGGATAGGGCATCCAATGTCCACTGCTCGAGTCAAATTATCAAGATTTATAAGATGTTTGGTGAGACGGGAGTGTCTTATCATAAATCCGCGATGCGCGATGAAAAGAAGCTATTTTTCCAAGTGTTTGATAATTTCGTCTACCAAAAATCGTCCGAGAACCTTAGAGACCACAGGCGAAAACGTGACTGATCTGTAGTTAGACACGATATGCTTGGTAGATGGAAAGCATTCAGCTTCCGTTAGTATCTTCTGTGAGTCATCCGAGTTTCCCTGCCGTACAGTCAATTATTTAGTACGCACGCGTTGTATACCATCATCTTTGTTTTTAGAGCGGTTACCCCAAACACGAGAGTTCAATCGCGAGAAAATGACAGCTGCTCCGCTAATCCTCTTATCAATCTTTGTGTTAAGCGAAAGCATGGTTAAGCCAATATATGTGACATGATCTACTGGTTCAAGCTGACAGTTTCCAGCAGTGATAATTGGAGGTGAACCAATCATTTGCTAATGCTGATTTTTAGCCCAAAGGGTTTGCATGCCGACTGAAAACAGTCCATTATCGATTTTTGATTTTCTTGTGAGTGAGAAATAATGGCTGCATAGTCGGCAAGCAGTTTTGTTTTACGGATTAGCACATTTCGTGCCTTGGTTTGTGTTCTCAACCGGTTCAGGTTGAAAAGATTTCCATCACTTCGCGTGCGAAAGTAAATGCTTTCTGTTCTCGTCCTAAAAGCATGTTTCAAAAGCATAACAGATAAAATTCCGAACAACATTG
Organism: Atriophallophorus winterbourni; assembly: GCA_013407085.1. Classification (NCBI taxonomy): domain Eukaryota; kingdom Metazoa; phylum Platyhelminthes; class Trematoda; order Plagiorchiida; family Microphallidae; genus Atriophallophorus; species Atriophallophorus winterbourni. Next base: position 1,764 of record JACCGJ010018892.1, on the reverse strand, counting down.
GAGCAAAAACACACTCTTGTTTGATGCCTCGGAGAATTTCAAAGGCTTCGGAACAGAAACCGTTAAAATGTTATCAGTCTTTAATGCCAGATTGGAACGAAATAAGGAGTTTGAGCAGTCTTGGGGAGCAGCCTGTCAGATCAAGCAATTTAAAACTCCCTCCCAGTGACAAACTCGAATGAATTCGTTTAATCAATAAAACAGCCTATTATGGTATGCGCTTTTCCCACATTTTTTTCTCAAAGTTTTCTCAGGGAGAAGATCATGTCAAGGTTTGACCTTCGCCTGCATAACCCATATTCAGATTTGCATCGCTGTGAAATCTACAGAAATAGGCCACTGTTCGAACCAAAACATTCCTCCTATTTTATTTCATGACTCGGAGTTTGAAAGCTGCAATAGTACTTCGGCTTCACAATGTGCGACGGTCTTCATACGGAACCAATCATGTAACCGCGCTTAGCCTCTGTCTACTCTTTTCATCCCACCTAAAGTAGTTAAACATTTCGGTTATTATTACATCGTTCAACATCGCCTCTACGCATCTTCGGTCTCCTCACCAAAGTTAGTAATATAATTAATATACACGAATTTTCATCAGTTACAATAATGTCACCAAAAATTGACGAGCAGGTCCCAACATCCAGTTGCAATTTTTCGACTGAATGATATTTCTTGTCCATCTTGATTGATAGTTTCCACATAGGATTTAGTTTATTAGCAAATGCCGTGACCAAAAGTTTAACAACAATTACCGTTGTCTTGTAATTTGTTCAAAATTGCGTTTTTAAATTATTCCTCCGTTGATGCGAACAAAGGATACATTTAGCCCACAGAAAGCGTTAACATTCAACGAAAGAAAACTGGAAAATAAGTGTGGAGAAATTAGTTTTATGCATAGCCGATTTGATGACCCAGTAACCAATCAAAGGCTGTTTAACAGTTGCATGTGCCCTTGACAATTTGTTATCTAATGTCGAGCGTTGTTCGTCAATTGCTATCTTAATTTTGTGGAGTAATTAATGTCATGACTGCAAATTTATTTGTTCTAATGAAGCCGTTTACTCCCTCAAATTTAAGAATAATCACAACATATCATGAGTTTTGCGAATTTTATTTTTCCACAGAACCACTTATTTGCAAAGCATTGAATTATTGTTTACAAAGCATTTACATGTAAACTTCAGAAAACAGACTGAAAGAAAGCGTTGTGTTGGAAAGCAGCATTTCAAAGGAAATGAAGTGAACATTTTGCGATGCGTGTACTTGATAAATGTTTGTTCGTAAATGGAAAGCTAAAAGAAGTTCGCCAAAACCGTTTTATTCGTTGGTTTTGGTATATTTGCCGTCGTTTGAACCACCATGGACTTCCATTCGAAGTTTGTCGTTTTCAAATCCACGCAGAATGACGATGAATTGATCGTCCGGAACGAGACCGGAGAAAATGTACCGATATTTCAGAATACCTTTCTGAACAGCGATCGGACAAAACGGGATATTTTCACGTTGTCTTACTGTTATGTTAAAGTGAGTGAGATATTGTTCGGAAAAAGCAGGGATTTCCCAATCTACTGTTACTTTGAACACTGTGGTTGACATCTGGAACCAAAAGGGGTTCAGTAGTTCTATAGCTGCAAGAGAGAATTGTGGAATATTCCGTTGTTAGATGGACAATATTTAAACAATATATACTGTTATCTACATAAACGATGATAGTTCACTTTTATATAAATGGAAAAAGATAGATGAATGGAAGTATAGGAA
>JACCGJ010018891.1:0-10530 GCA_013407085.1 Atriophallophorus winterbourni | reverse complement strand
AACTCTTTACCGTCAGATGTTGAACAATCATCTAAGGAAAGGGTGTTCAGAAACAACTTGGATATATTTATGCGTACAAATTCCACCCTACAGCCTGTTTGCATAACATGATATCCAACAGAATAAATTTTCCATCATACCGTGACAATACTTGACATTTTTGTAAATATAAAACTGTCTATCTTTATAACGCCTTGATTTATTTTGTTTTTTTGCTTCCTAATTTCAGTAAGTTAAAATATTGATGATACATTTACGCCGCCTAATTAACGATTTGTCGTGAAGTGAATCCTTAGTACTACTAATTAGCAATGCTATGAGATAACCACAAATTTCCTATACCACACTGACGTAAATCACATAAACCACGAGAAGCTGGAATCGATACTTGAGAAAATACGCTAGAATCTTCATTGTTTGGTATTGCACCGTCGACACGCAACTAATTTGATCGGTCAGTCCTCTAGTTTCCAAATCAAATATAGAAATCTTGTAAAGGTCAAGTTGATTTAGAATCTAAACCAGTGGGCCTTGGTTAAATTATTCAAATGATTTCAGAAAAATCAATATACCAACTGTATTATGTGTAGATTGAATTATTTATGTTTTTCAATCAATATTAGTTTATTTGATAAATATTATTTGTGGCTTCATTGATGTATCAAACCGTACCAGCCAATGCGCGCATCGTCGTACATCATGATCCAATGGCATTCCCACATTGAACGCAATAGTCAGTGCGAAATCTCAGGGCGTCTAAGACCTCATTTACAGTTGGCTGCTACAATGGGGATTGCAGACCGTGGCGAGACGGTACCATATTGGCTAGGGGCTGCCTAGCTTGAGGCGGGTGGTAGACGTCCAATGAGACCTGAAAAACTCTCCCACCGTCGGAAGCAGCCCCAGGCGCTGAGCTCTACGCCAATCAAGCCATAGCTTTTAATCGGTATCTGCTGCTTCTAGTGTTATTTTCCGCAGTAGCGGAATGGAGTGTCCTCTCCATTGGTGTGTTGTAATGTACGCCAGGGAAATTCAATGTGGAGAACTAGATGTTGCCCACGCAGCAAGTGCTGTATCTCCACGGCACCACCGAAACCGACGGAACAGATAGGCTGATACGTTTGGACAACGTCGCCGTCGCCGAAGTTGGCGGGACTTCGGACTGCCTAACGGGACTTTGGCTCCGGATGTGAGGTTGTACTGTTGTAAAATATTGTTCCTTAATGTCGGCTGCCTTGTTTACTGACACGTCCAATACGGATTGTGTTGGTGGTGTTTCATTGGTCATTGTGTTGCTTTTAACTGTCCAGTATAAATTTCGATGCGCTTAGCCTAATTGCTAGTGGCATCAGTCTACGGCTTCGTTTCCAACGCGTTTTGACCGTGTCCAACATATGTTTACTGAAAAACGTTATTTTAAGGGGATGAGGACCGATGGCCTTATAGTTAGTAGATTTGAATATGCGGAACGTGTCCTTCACAGCTACATCAGAGAAGCCATTTATATTACTGTGGCATCTCAATTGTAGCTCATCGTGTTTGCGTTACACTGATTTATCAGTTAACTCATCCGCTTTTGGTGATCCCAAGAAGATAAAACTTCGATCATATATCTGTTTTGTTTATGTGTGGTGCTGAGCGTCTCGGTCACTTTCACACAGAGGCAAATCAGCGAAATTCATTGCGCTGGTCTCCGAATGCAAGAGAAAAGCGGATAGTATAATGGTTTCTCGATCCGTTTCTGAGTTGATCGTGATTTTCAGCCGTCTTAACTGGACCAGATTGGACGGAGTAGGTTTACGATTTGTCGTACTAATGATAGTGTCTCAACTCGCTACAAGTCCATGCTGCTGCATAACTTTCTACGTTCTTGTTTATTGCGTTTTAGCCTGTCCCTTAGTGAGGTGGCAATTGTTTCGTTTACGTTGGTGCAAATACCGCCTGGTCGCTTTCGCTGTTTTCGGAACATTTAAACGTTTTAGATCTAATAACTATCGTGTCCGCTTCAAGATTATTTTCCATCGAGACATTTGCTTTCGAATATGATGGTTTTCGCTGTATCTTCAGATGATTAGGTTGCTTTGGCTCCGTAAATATTTGCTGACCTGAGACGTTTTAAGCAAACAGGTCTTTAACAGTCGCAATTGTTTGGGTGGCATCTGGAAGAACATAACGATCTTCAATAGATAAGGAATCTTTTTCTAAACAGTGACTACATTATGTCAGTGATGAAAATACGTGCAAACGAATTTCAATTGATGATCGTATGTAGCACAGTGTAGCACAGTAAACCACCTTGATTATATCAAACCAAGATTTTGAAACAGTTACCTGAAATCTATTCATGATTTTTTCAGTGAATTTTTCAATGCTTTTTTTCGTATGCACCATGAGTGCACTTCACTGTGTTGCAAAAACGAACCTATATGCTTTCGGCACAAAAGCTTAAAACTTTCACAAAAACACTCATGGTTTCATGATATTTTGTCTTCAGGTTCATCATTGATCCGCTCATCAGGTTCACCTGGTTTCATTCTCTTTGTGCGCACCAAACTCTGGATCGATATTGCATATAGATCGGTAGATTCAGCTGATGTGCGCTATACGCTTTTGAGAGACTTTCATATTGCAGTAATTCAGAAGTGAAAACTTTTCGACCTGAACGTCTATTACGTTGGTCTGAATCACACGAATTATGTATTTATAGTTGAGGTGTTTGCGCACAGCACGTGACTCTCAAACATGCTTCGGATCATCCGCCGATTACCGGTTCATTATGCAATCATCTCGAGGGTAATGTGATCTTTATCCATTTGCTGCTATTCTTGCTGTTGCCACGCCAAGGGCGTTATACTGACACTGATGAGCCGATAATATGCGACATTTTTTTCGCCGTTCCATGCAATCAACACACCGACAAAATGCTTTCCATATACATAACAACTACCTGGTTCCTTTTTGTTTACCCACATCATATTTAGTCCTGTTACAATTTAGTATTCGGTAAATCTGATGAATGGATTTGAACGTACGATCAGCCCATTTTACCGCTCGCCATCATATGAAACCACTGTTAACGACAAATTAATCGAATTCTTGCAATACCTCACAAGCTGCAGACTACTCCATTGATGAACATGGGTGGCTCTAACCTTCCTCATCTGTTTTCAAAAAGTGAAGACTCCGTGCGATCGTTCGAACATAAATTGAAGGAGGTTATCGAATAAGCTTCACAGCACAATCACGTTGATCAGCCAACTCGTAGACAGGGTCTTGACAAACCTTCAGCTATTAAAATTGTCTTGACGTATGAAGCAACCGCGGTTAAGGATATTCAATAACTGGTACCATTGGGAATGAGTGACCATGCGGTGCTCATCTTTGATTATATAAGTAGTGCGGAACGACTGTGCGAACATACATAATTCTTTAGGAAAACACAATTTAAATCCTCAAGTTTCAGACTACAGGAAGCACAGAGACAAATTTCAGCGTAACTACAAATTTTTTATCAGGAGTATAACTAAGAAATATTTAGCTGAAAAGACAGAACCTTAGGTTAATCAAGAATTATGTTGTGGAAGAAACTTGCAAGCGATTCTGTAAGATGCGGAATCACGTAACTACTCTTGTAGGGGAGAATAGCTAGCAGTTCTATTGGAACTTGCTTAAGAGAATGGAATTGTATTTTAAGTTTCTCTCCCAGATAGTCAATGAGCGATCAAGTATCGAACTACGCCTAATGGATTCACTAACTATGCCCAAGATAAGGCCGATGATTTAGCAACGTCTTACCCACTTTTCTTTAATATTAAGCGTTGTATCCCATATCAAGTTTGACAAAATTCGCGTCTTTTGGAGGTATGAAGTGAAATGACTGTCAATCAATATATGGTTGGTCGGGAAGTTTGTCAATAAAACGTAAACAAGTCTTCTGGACCAGTCAAAGTACCCCAGGCATACGTCGCAGGTGTCGATTGGCCTTGACCGCTATTCTCACGCGATTATTCCATCTCAGCCTACAAGAAGGAAACAAAGCAACGCATTGGAAATCATTGATGATAACTATTTTCTATAAAGGTGGTAGCCGTTCAGACACAGCGAACTATTGACCGGTAACACTACTTCCAGTTATCTCTCAACCACTGAAACGCATTGAGACTGCGCGCATAAGGGATTATTTTGAAAACCAAAATATTTTGACTGTAGCACAACACGGTTCTTAAAGTAATCGTTGCTGCTTATCTAACCGTCTTACCACGTTCAAAGATTGGACCAAGGCACTAGATGAAGGTGAGGTTGTTCCTGTTAACTAAATTGACATTTCCAAAGCTGTCGATAGAGTCAACCATGACATTTTAAATAAAAGGCTTGGAGCTTAAGGAATTAATGGAATGTTGCTGAATTGGATAACGGTCTATGATTCTGATATGCATTTCTAAGTTTCCGATCGCAGCGCCTTCTTTAAAAGACCAGACGTCACAAGTGGAGTTCCACAAGCCTCGGTGCATGGCCCTCTCCTATTCTTGGTGTACATTAAAGATATCGTTGAGGATATTGGATGTAAATTGATACTGTTTGCCGATGATATAAGAATATGGGAACTTGATGGGTCTGTAAATGGATGTTGACATTACAACGAAAACTGTGCACGTTATTCCTTTGGAACCAGTCAAATGAGTTATCATTTAACCTTGCGAAATGTGAAATGCTGCGGCTTGGATAATATGTGTGCCACATGCATCTACTTGGCACGCAAGATCTCGTCTGGACCACCGCAGAAATAGATCTAGATATCTAGTTCTCGTTAGGCCTTAAGCCTGCACATCGTTGCCGTAGAGTTTACTACATATCCTCCCATATCTTGAGTCTTCTTAAAAGAAATTTGAGGATTTCCACGCAGTAAAATAGACCACGGTTAATTTATACGTATGTGCCTTCTGTTATGGATGAATAAATACAAGCCTGGGCACCATGCTTAAGGAAGGATATCGAAATACTTGACAAAATTTATCACCGAGCGAAAAAGTTGGTGTTCCCTTACAGAAATTAGCCTTTCAAAAAGCGAATGTTAAAACTAAATCTACATGATTTTACCCAACGACGGATACGGAGTGAACTCCTGTTGGCATTCAAAGTCTTGCATACTGAGAACCATCCAATGAAACAATGGCCTTACTCAAACATGAAAACAATAAGAGGCTTTAAGCATTCGCATTCTGGATTGGATATTCGTCGAAATGCTTTCTCTGTAAGAATTTGTTTCACTTGAAACATTTTGCAAACAAAATCACACGCTTGGAATCTGTTCCCGTTTTTGATACTGAGTTAAATGAGTATATGACGAACCATGCGGGATGTGACTGTCGTTACTAATGTATAAGACATTTCGTAATTTTACTCCATATACCTGTCATCCTATGGTTATTGATAAGCTTACTGCATTTTCACACCGAAAACCTTGCCTTGAACAATCTTGTTTTTCGCTCCAAATATTTCTGCTATCTGCTTTGCGTTGCATTAGCGAGCGCGACGCTGATTCAGTTGGTCGTGGAAAATTGAAAATGACAACTGAGATTATTATTGGAATCCGTCTAATAGGGTTTTAAGATTATATGGAACTTAAGGGCGAAAACACAGACACTATTCTTGATACTGAAGCGATAATGTCAAAGGAATGCTAAAACTGAGATAGATTTCAAAGAGATAAAGTAAATGGTTGCATTGCTTCTTAATTCCGGACGTAGAACACGAGTTTACCGTCGTTGTTGATGGAAGCAATTTTGCGATTGGAGCAGTTTTGTCTCTGTCCGCGGGAATTGTTAAATTTGGCAGCAGTGTATAAACGGAGGCAGAATTATAACGCTCAACAACACAGAATGAATGCCAGAAATCCGTTTGGAAGCTTGAGAAATAGAGGCACGATCTGCTCGCTCTATCATTACGCGTGAAATCAGACTGAAAGCTACTGAGATGACTGATTACAAAAATAATGAAGATAAGATTGACACGATAAACACACCATTTACAGAAGTGTACCTTCTCCGTTAAACACATAAACGAACAAATAACGAGTTGCCTTTGACGTTATCACGCCCAACTACAGCGAATCATGAAAAGCAGCAATGACAGTCCTGTGAACTCAGTGCAGCTGCTAAGTTGTTGTACATTCACCTGACATCAAGACGACGAATTGAGAAAGGGAGTTTTTGACCATCTAGAGAACAGAAAGAAAGCGGATGACATATTCTTTGGAAATAGGCATTACTAAGTAAATTAAACAGATTACGTATATTGGAGTATAATAATTGTAATGCAATTCGACGTGATCCTGCGACCAGAAAATGTAACATTCATCACCAAGGCTTCAAGATCCCACATGCTTGAATTCAAACATAATGAACAACACGCTAGTGCAAACCGAGTTGTGGAGCCATAAAAGCGAAGTCCATTTTGGCCTCGAATGGCTTGCGATTTTGGATAATTCATGGAATTTTCAGTTCAGTTCAGTTTGCACAGGACAGTATGTGGCTAACAAGCCAATCGAGCGTCCAGAATTTCTTTCGGTGGAAAGCTGCAGAGAAGCACCCACCTCTGCCAAAACGTATATTCTTTTTGTCTGTTTGAAATCTTCGCCGATCGCGAAGCCAAGAGATTATCCGGGTTGAACTTAGGAAGCACCGCGTTATAGCCGATGCTGGAAAAATGAAAAAGCATTTTCTCTTCACCAGCACGGTGAGAGGTTAGCTGAAGTAGCATTGTGTATAATAAAAAATAAAAAGCACAGAGAACTCTAGCCCTCACTATATTTACGGGATAACGCTAAAAGATGAAAAACCTAAGCTTGTAAAGCAATTAAGGCGAGTATTCAGGAAACAACTTACCCCAGTCGCGGTCCAACCCCTGCGTAAAACTAGACACGGTACTGCAGGATATAAGTTTTTCTGGAAGAATGTTCCAGAAGTTAACAACCCTGAGGCTGAAAAAGTGTTTCCTGGAGTCTAGCCGACATCGTTTCTTAGCAATTTTAAGTGAGTGGCCACGGGTGCCCAGCTCGGGGCTTAAGGTAGAGAAGTCGTTCATTTGCACGCCACTCAAACCCTTCAATATCCTAAAGGTTTCTATTAAGTCACCTCTTAAACGACTGCGCCTAAGGGAGAAAAGATCGAGAGACATTAGGCGCACAGTGTACATTTTCCCTCGCTGACCTTCAACCATGCGAGTTGCGAGGCGCTGTACACTTTCAAGTCGAAGGATGTCTTTTTTGTAGTGGGGACACCACGCCTGAACACAGTATTCAAGATGCGGCCGAACTAATGCCTTGTACAGTGGCAGGAAAACATCGGGTCTTCTGCTCGATAGCAATGATTTCAGCCGAAAAAGTACCTTGCGTGCACGCTGAGCCGCAGCGGCACATTGGTCCTCACATTTGAAGTCAGCCCTAACCAGTACACCCAAATCCTTAACACACTGTGTGGCGTTAACACTGAGGGAATTTCCAGCCACCTGGACCGAAATCTTATTAACCAGTTTTGACAAGAGTTGGCTCTTATTTAGGTTCAGTGGGAGATCCCATTGGTATGACCAGTTTATGACCTGCTCAAGGTCGTGCATCAAGGTATCTTCATCCGTTGATCATATGAATTTCACATCATCCGCGAAAATGAAGCATGGGCACTTCAATTCAGAGGACAAGTCATCGATTAAAATCAAGAATAGAAGAGGGCCAAGTACCGAAACTTGGGGTACATCACTGATCACGTCGGTTTGATTCGACAGCGTACATCCTACTCTCACTCAAGATGTCCTACCTGTAAGGAAGGCCTTTATCCAAGCAAGTAGACTACCCCGTATGCCTTTGGCTGATAGCTTAATCTCTAGAAGGCGGTGATTTACGCAATCGAGAGCCTTACTGAATTCTAGGTAGAGGGCTTCGACAGGCTTCCCTTCATCCATCCTTTTAGTGGCAGTATTGAAAAGCTAAGGAGGTTAGTCAGACAGAATCTACCCTCAAGAAATCCATGCTGAGTTACACTCAACAGAGAATGCCGACAAAGTTGCTGACAGATTTTATCACGCAGCAGTTTTTCCATTACTTTCGAGACGGTGCTGGTCAGGCTGACCGGTCTATAGTTACCAACAGTTAACCTGCCACCGCCTTTGTGTATTGGCACGACTATGGCTTCTCTCCACTTACTGGAAACAACTCCTAGTTGCAAGTATGAATTAAAGAGCTGGCAAAACGGTTCGGCCAGCACTAAGGCAAGATTTTTAAGCATACTTGAGTAGATGCCGTCCGGTCCCTCAGATTTGTTGACCCGATCATGGATGGAAGCAAGACGTCGCTATCAGGAATCAATAAATGATAGAGAAGGAACTCCCCTGATGTTTAAAGTGGAAGGAAGCAGGCCAATGCAGACTTGAATCATGGATTTATCCGGACACCCACCAATGAGCAATACGAATTACTGCTATATTGCCGTGATAGTTGAGCATTTAACTCGCTTGTTAGAAGCGGTTTCGTAACCAAACTAAACCGAGGAAACGGCAAAACACATGTTAACGTAAAACGTGGTTCTCCGTTTCGGGATTTTAGAACTCGTATGGATAGATCAAGGTTCGATTTTAGAGGCAAGAATTTACTGAGATATCCAGCGACTAAGAACATCGTCGTGCCGTCCACAGACTGGCGTTATGGCGTGCAGGTAATAACGAACAATGAAACTGTGGTTGCAAACCCACCAATAAATTTGCTAAAAACCACATTACTCCGGATATTCGATGATGGAAGGCCAGCTGTCACTCATTAACCTTAGATGTTTGCATGAAAAACCGGTATTCGGTCGATAATCTAAAGCAGGTGAGATAGTCAAATGCAGTTCGCAAACAGTTAATCCATAAATACCCAGATACAGCTCTTGACTGCTGAACCCAGAGCACGCCACCGGCGTGCAACAGACGCCCTATAATTGAGGTCTTAATATCGCTGCATGCGCTATGGGAGAGATTGTTTAACCCAAAACGGATTATTTAGTCATTCAAAAATCTGTAGAACATGAAACGTCATGCGATTGTGATGTACACCCATGGCAGACATCGACCGGATTAGGCCAACATAACATAACATAACACTCAGGTCGTGTGATTCAGACCAACGTAATAAACATACAGTTAGAAACATGATGACTTCTGAATTACTGCAATATGAATATGTATCAAAATCTCTAGCGCACATCAGCTAAATCTGACAATCTATTTAAAATATCGCTCCAGATTTCATGGCGCACACGTTGTGATCACCAGAGAATAAGACCACTGAAACCCGATGAGCGAATCAATAATGCAAGTTCGCGCCATGAAAGCGTAGACGATAGGTCGCACTCTAGACACCATGAAACTAAACACAAAAATTACTGTGTCATTTGAATGTTTTAAGCTTTAGGGTCAGAAGCATATTGGTTCGTTATTGCAAAACAGCGGAGTGCACTCATAGTGCATACGAAAAAATATTTGAAAAATTGACTGCTTATCTCCTCTTTACTTTCTGTGTTAATTTGTCGAGGAGCGACAAAAATAGGAATATCTCGTCACCCGAGCTTCGATCGAACATTGTGGTGCAAAAATTCAATGCAAATCCCCGTATCATGTTATTCAATTTCAATAGTCTAAAATGCATATTGCTTTACAAAAACCACAGAATTATATGGGAACTACGAATAATATAACAAGCAAACAAGTTGGTTGTTTACTGAGCAGCTGAAGAATGAGGTAAAAATCCAAAGGGCAGAAATTGTTTTCGATTGGTGGGATGAGAAATGTAGATGCCTGGGGGGAAGATGTATAGTTTTCATTTATGCACGTGCTAAGGGTCAACAAGGCATCAAGCCTTCTCTTGAACATCTGCTGATTTGGTGAGTTTACAACATAATCGGATAGATTGTTCCAAGAAAAAATGTCGTCTACAGTGCAGCTCTTATCTCATGCGAGCCTCGTAGATTAAATAAGCATTGTAGATGGTGATTGCTGCATTCAAAATATTATGAACCAAAATCAAATCCCCCTAAAGATTACGACGCGGATCATCGAATTAATTCAGGATTTTGATTTGCTCATTGTATGGTTTTCCGCAGAGCCGGCTACAAGTTTTGTAGCTCAATTGTATATTCTTAGCAAAGTCGAACGTCTCCCCCACAACCAGCCTCAGAACAACTGTGCTAAATTCAATGTCATGGTTGAGATAGTTTGCTAGACTTGGCCAAATTATCCCTAAGAGTTCCGTGTAGGTAGACCAACGTAAAATGGACAACGCCTTTCCAAAATTTGCACACTGTCTAGTCTTTGTGATAGTAATGCATTCTTCCAATCGAAGTCAAATCATAAAGTTCCTTTAAAAACAACGATGCCTGTCAGATTTCATTGTCGTTAGTTTATACTGCACCTGGCGAGGAGATCGGATCGGTTGGATGACCACATCAGATGTTACTAGCTCATTCACGAATGGTTGAGAATATAAAACTAATAAATGTTTCA